>QLNU02014846.1:49902-62700 GCA_006491805.2 Dysdera silvatica
TTATTAAAAATAATGATCTATTTATTTTAAGTCAGAAACATGTACTCGACTTCTTTGGTCGAATATAAATTAAGACGGTTCGTCTTTGGAATTTTTTCGGCCATTTATCCCATGCTATTTTTCCTTCGTCTTCATTTTTAGAGTGTCATTTTTTAAATTTATTAATATAATATAAGGCGAGAGAAAAGGTATTTTTCGTTTTCAGGACGCCGTATAATACAATATTCTAAGTAGAAAAATATGAGTTTGGGAGAGGTACAAAAAATTCTTTGTGAAACCATAAATAAGATTTGGTGCCAAGAAAAGAACACATATTCAACGAAAAGAAGATTTTTTAAGGAAAAATTCTCTTCCTCCTATTTTTAAATTTGTATGGTAAAAAGGAAGAAGGCATTCCTGCTAGGTAAGTACGCGTTATTTTTGAGCTAAATTCCTCAATTTTTTCCTATTTAGGATTTTTTTTTATAAAGGCAACGACCATTTTTATCATCAAACAGAAGCTTCTAATTTTCAATTTTAATTTAATATTTAAATTTTGCAAACCTTCTGCATATTTCCTTGCCATGCATATTTTTGTTTTACCTTCGTTGAAAAATTACGTGCATTTTTAAACTAAGCATGCTGTAAAGAAAATGCAAAAACCAACGTATTTTAATATTTCATAATAAAACGGAAGGAAATAATTAACGTAACGGTGTTTTATGGAAAAGAACGGAACATAACACAAACATGGAATTGTTGATTGATTTATTTAGAAGAGAAAACTTTCGAATTTGTGCTCCTCAAATTCATTTATATTTCATACAAACATATATATATATATATATATATATATACAATGTCGGGAAATTTTTCTCATTATAACCGATAATGTGGCAATAGTAAATGATAAATTTCTCGCCAACAAAAGAATGATTTCACGATGCCTGGTGGGAACCGAACCCACGAACTCTTGATGTCATTGTCAATTTCAAAACTCGTCTATAGTAAGCTTTATATGCGCTCGCAGAGGGGAGGATGATCGGTCGCCTGTAGCTCAGTTGGAAGAGCACTTGTCCGGATACCAACAGATCGTGGGTTCGGTTCCCGCCAGGCACCATGAAATCATTATTTTCTTTGTGAGAAGTTTATCATCTAATATTACCACATCATTGGCTATGAGAGAAAAATGTCCATACTTTTATATCGCGCTAGTCTCGCTTTACGGACGTTTGCTTCTTTGACCTCGATTTAGTTTAAAAAGCAGTCCAGGCACTGCCCTATTTCGAAACTCGTCTACAGTAAGCTATATATGCCCTCGCAGAAGGAAGATCAATTGTCTATAGCTCAGTTGGAAGAGCCCTTGGCTTGATATCAAGAGGTCGTGGGTGTGGTTCCCACCAAAGCACCGCGAGATCATTCCTTTCTTTGAGAGAAATTTATCATCTAGTTATACATAATACATTTTGTTTTTCATAAAATATGAACGGACGTTAAATTAGAGATATTTTTATATGAAAGATGGTCGTGTAGTAAACTGTAATCATTTTTTACATAAAAATTTGTCACTCTTAAATGGATTTGGCAAACGATACCTGATTCCCCATTTCCTTCTGTTAAAATTTGACAATGGAACCTTAAGAGCAATTCCCTGGCCCCTGTTCAGAATTACAAAAAGGGGTGCTTTTGAATAAATCCATTCTTTTTTTGTGGGGTTTTGATATAAACAAAATTTTCTCTCTTATAAAGAATTTCATTTTACAGTTAGTAATATTGATAAAAAAAAATGGGGAGTTTACTCCTAACCTTCCCTTCCTTATAAATAGCCTTTGCAAATGGTATATTTTATAATCTTTCTACTTTCTCTGTAAAGCCATTTTGTCACTGCGTAAGAAAGGGAGAAGGGAAAAAAGGAAATAGAAAGCAAGAAAAATAAGTAAATTATAAAAGTAAAATGGAAATAAGGATACTGAAAGTAACGAAAGGAGGAAAATAGATTAGAGAAACTTACGAAAATAAAGGAAAATGAAGAAAGGAAGAAAGCTAAATAAAAAGGAAATTAAGCATAAAGAAATAAAAAGAGAATAAAAAAAACAAAATTTACCAACCGTATAAAAATTTTTTTGCCACATTTCGTGAACTACTGATCTCTTTGTCAAGGAAAGCGATTCTTTATTTTTCTTTTCCTTTTCCATTCAGACCAATCATAATTTTCTTTTATTATGATAAGCCTTGGCCAATCGTTGCATTCTTGAGTAAGGCCATTTTCATAGTTTTAGTGAAATGGGCTTTTATCCCGATTTGAATGATTCTTTAGAACAAAATGTTTCCATGATTAATGACAATTCCTCATCTATTTGATAAAAACACACAGTATACAATGCTATGTATTTAACGTTTAATACAGGAAATAATTTATCAATTAAGATAAATAGTAATTTACTTACAGAAGGTTAAACGCTGGCAAAATGACAAATGAAACAGATCGCCCAAACTTTCTGATGCGTCAGCAGAAGTCCTTCAACGGGAGTCATCATTACTCCTGATGAAGATTTGCTGATGCGTCTAAAAGCTTGTGTCACCTATTTCGTTCGCTATTTAAACTTTAGTGTGTAGCCATATCTTTATCTGGTGTACTTTGAATTTTATTGCAACTAAATTAGTAATTTGAAAAACGGTGTTTTATAGCAACGCTAATGTAAATCTCTAACGATTTCGAAATACAAAATATAGCTCTTTTTATATAGCTTTGAAAATAAAAACACACTGCTGTTTTTGTCTTTTAGTATTTCTTTAATATTTTCAAGGCTTTTGTGTTTAACGTTAACAAAGACAATAAATAAATATTATAGAATCTTTTTTTTTCATCCTAAACTTAGACTATAGTTCCTAATGGAGAAGTATATAAAAATGTAGAAAAAGGTAAAGGCTGGAAGAAAACGTTACAATAGAATATAGAAACTGGGATAGCCAGGACAGGTTTTAGTAACAGACGAACCTAGACAATCGCCTATGGACTCCGGACAAAGAGGGCTGCCAACAAAAGCGGATCATGTCCAGATTTTTTACTCCCGGCTTCTCCCGCTTTACAGGGACCTGGGGGTCGTTGATGGTCAAGCTTCTGAAAGAAACGTTTATCATCAATCACCGAATAATTTTCCATGCCTTTCACATATCCCAACGTTCTTTTTGCACATACACTGCATTTCTACAATTTTCAGTTCTTTACAAACACTTTTCTGTTTGACTGAACCTCCAGAAATCAGCGTTGCAAAGAGCTCAGAAGTGTGATAGTGCCACTAATTCACACAGGAAGTTCATAAGGGGTTACAGAGCTACAATTGCACAAATTCATCTGCATATACAAAGTTTAATCGCAAGAAGGTTAAAAGCCCATTCATATCCCCCCTGCGTACGCCAGTGGGAGTACGACCAATAGGAGGGTTTAGAGTGCTACATTTTGTTTTCTAATAGCATATGGAGAAATAATTAATATTCGACGAATTAGGGAAGAACGTCTGTGATCCTCTGACTGCGTTTGTGCCTTCATGGGACAATCTGGTTGCACTCTCTGTTTAGGGCCACCTAATATTCCAAGCCTACCTTGGTAATAGTAACTCTATTCAAATTAATAAAATATATTTATTTCAAATAATGTATGCCTGTTGTAGTTGAGATACTTTAATTCTTTAAAGCGTGTCAAAATATTAATAATTGCACCAAATATCGTTGTCGAATATTAGTGGAGAGAGTAAATAATTTTTACTTTGTTTCTCGATACTGGGAATATATTCAAAGCGCTATTTAGTGCAATTATTTCGAAAACAACGAAAGCTCAAAATAGTTTTGAACGTTTGATAATGTCTCGCGAGTTCCAAATTTATCTTGAAAATATTTTGGATGCTCGATAAAAATCAAATTACATTGCGTTCGGTAAGAGTTTAAACATGATATTTAACTTTTATGCTACTAGTGAATACTAATGCCAATGTTACAGTAAATAGCACAGCTACTTAAATGTAAATAGACACAACTGCCTATTGACTTCCCTCGCACTCTGTTTTATTGAACGAAATCAAAATCCGATCTTGCTTTGCAAATAACATTTTAGATTAGAGTTTTAGCTGACTTCTGCTTATTCGAGGGATTTCAGTAGCGGAAAGTTGACTGTAGGATTGCTTTACATTTATATAG
Organism: Dysdera silvatica; assembly: GCA_006491805.2. Taxonomy (NCBI): domain Eukaryota; kingdom Metazoa; phylum Arthropoda; class Arachnida; order Araneae; family Dysderidae; genus Dysdera; species Dysdera silvatica. Next base: position 54,076 of record QLNU02014846.1, read on the forward strand.
ACTTGACTACTCACCATTCCTTAAGGGCTACCATAATATATTAAGTTTTGCTTTCTTGGAGAAACATGGACTTATGGGAGTTTAAATAAAAAATTAGCTAAATGGTTATGTTAATATTTTTAAATAAGTAAGCAACCTAATTTTGAATAAATTAAAAATGCAAGATTTTATTTATTCAGAATTAATTTTATTTTCCTTCTAGTATTCTAAGTTACTTTAAATACTGTTCTCAGCGGAGATGCTGTTTCACATATGGGGTGAAATGTAACCAATACCAATTGCTAGTAGTCATAATATGAGTAACATGTAGCTTAACTGCTCTGAACTTAAAATGTTGAAGCCACTGGAAACTAGTTATCAGACGGTAAATCAAGCCAAAAGTGTCAGGCAAATGGACGATTACTTTAAATGTCGTCCAGTGTGACACCAGCTCCACACACGAGCATCTATATGAGTATGTTTATAGTTCAAAGTAGTTTTTATCAAATAAGTAACTTTATTTTTTTTCTGTTTTCCATAAGAACACGTATGTTTAAAGTTGAATTTGAAAAAATTGCCCTTTATCAAAAATGGGGCGAAATATTATAATTATTTTATAATATGTGCACTGTACAGTCCAGTTGGTACTGTACGGTCTAGTCACTTGCACAGTCTAGTTGGTTTTACCATGTCTTGATGATTCAATTCGAACTGTGCATACCCTCAAATCAGTTCATCAGGACCAGAGAGAGGGACAGGAGGGTCAAATACCCAGTGGCCGCTTGTCTTCAGGGGACCCAGCGCGGAAATTTAATAATTTAACAACACATAATTTGTTAGCACAAGCATAATTTGTTAGGAGGCTCGATCTGCTTAACTGTTTAAGGACCTGTAAATTCTGCCCCCAGCTGTGATTAGGATTTTCATCTTGTAAAGAGTACCAAAGTTATTGTATTAATCGTATTAGTAATCGTATTAAGTATACTATCACCTTAGTGATACCTAAATTCAGAAGATCCTAAGACACAAATATGATAGTTCGCTCTGAAAAATCCTACTTTTTAGAAGAATACTACAAAACGCAGTGATTTTACGAACGTCGTCACAGCTTAAGGTAAAGTAAAAAGGGATATCCTACAAGTCACGTAAGTAATAATTCATATAACATCTTCCGTCATGTTTATAGTTAGATAATTTCTTGCAATTTTAAAAATTTTAAATTTTTGAAAATTTGTTATAAATTGAGCACGCTATTCTGAAAAGGGTCATTTTATGTTTAATTAAATCAGACAATGTATTTAATTTCTACTGGTTGTAAAAACATCAAATACACGTTTCACATTTATTGTGTTCCTCGAGCTTTTCTCTCGCGCGAAAGAGGTTATTATTATGTTGGTTTTCCTTCTAAAACATCTTAATTTTTAAATAACATGTTTGTTCTAATAAACTACACTCTTTTGCAAAACAAAACGAAGCACCATGAAGAAATTATCTGTTTTTATTGAAATTAAATATGCATCCAGCACATATGCAGGTAAGGAAATGATAAAAATATTCAGGGCCGTAGGACCCATCAGTGGCTAGGAATTGCACATTAAATGTTCAAATCAATAATTGATGAAACCCCTAAAGATTCCTACTGTCATCATGCGACACATTCCACTAGGCATTCCTCACTTGTTGCACCAAATCTGTGATATTTTGCAACGCCTGAATCTGGCCGTCTACCATGTCCCATACGTGTTCGATTGGCGAAAGGTTTGGTGACCTTGCTAGCCAAGGAAAAGTACCAACAGCACAGAGGCAGTTCATAGATATGCGAGCCGTATGGAGTCTGGCATTATCTTGTTGGAAAATGGCCCTCAGCGGTCGTGTCGTGAAGGGTAACGCAAATGGCTGCGGAATATCATCAACATATCGTTGAGCTGCTAGTTCTATACAGAATGAATAGGGGCGTTCTGCTGCGTATGAGATAGCACCTTACACCATCACACTAGGGGTAATGGCTGTGTGCCTTTGTAAAACAAAGGGTGGTTGGGACCGCTGGCCCTGGCGCCTACACACATGGATCTGATGATCATCTGCTCCAAGACTGAAGCGGGATTCATCGTTGAACACTATGCGATACTAATCTGCTGACAGCCATAATGATCGGCTACGACACCATTTCAGACGACTCTGTCGATGGTGTAAGGTTAAAAGCAGATATCTTAAAGGCAGTTGTGAGCGTAACCCCCACCTCAGCCAAGCGTCGTGAGATGGTGACAGATGGTACAGAAGAGACTTCTGAACGTTGGATGGCGGCAATGGTGACGTTCAGTCAGCTCAGGGCTGTCGCACAGCCAACCGATCTTGCCCAGCATTCGTGCACCTTGGCCTTCCAGAGCCTTTGTTCAGCCGATGAGTTCCTCGCAGAAACCATTGCTGCCAACACCTTTGAACAGCAGTGTCCGTACGGTGCAGGTGGCAGCCTATTGCTCAGTAGGACCAGCCAGCTTCAAGCATCCCGACTATGCGACCACGTTCGAAGTCATCCAATTGGTTATAAGGTCCTCGTCAACGTCGTAACGGCATTATTGGTTGCGTCTCCAGAGGACTGCAACGCTGATAACGAAAAAAAATAAACCGTTCGCAAATTTTACCTCTTTTATACGATGCCAGCTGAGCAGTAGAAATGCGCGCTATGATTGAAGTTAACACTCATTGGCTTTGAAAATTTAAATATTTGCATACTTGGTCTAAAAGAATTTGCATGCGAAATTTTGAGATGATCGGATAATTTTTTAGGGGTGCTTCATTTTTCTTGCAAAAGAGTGTAAATTCAGTCTTCTAACAAAATTGTGAAATTGAGGCAAATGCCACATCTTTGATCAATGCATAAACGAATTTACATGCTTATAAACGAAATTTTAAACATTTAAAATAGGAAATGAAATAGATCACTCAAGCTTTCGAACGCGTCATAAGCACTCCTACATCAAGAGTACTTCCCTAGGATTGATTTCACAAACTCCAGGTTCTCAAAGAGACACAGATACTCCACGAATATTACTTCTGATAAAGGAGACCTGTTGACGCGTCTCAAAAGGTCAGACGATCTATTTCGCATGCTAATTTACTAATGTCTTACCTTTTGTGCGTAAATTTCTTCCCTGGTTCTTTTCAATTTATACTACAAATAATTGAGCATGCTTGTATGCTGAATTACCATATACACACATTTCAGGATTCATTGCATTATATTATGATTCTTATGATGATACTGGTGTTACTTTTTCTTCACCCTCGTGTTCGAATCCGAAAAAAATTGCATACGTGTTTTGCTAAACATTTCTGGCGTGGTGGTTTAACAGAGCACGGGGGTTTTAGGTTATAATTCATCCACAGGTAAGGTATGGTTTTTATAAATCTATTGTGGTATTGAGGGCACAATAAGCCTTCCATCAGCTTTCCAAACGTCTGCTGAGGATCCTTGGGTAATAAAGCTTGAAAACAAAACCATTTATTATAATGTAGCTACTTTTTAAACTTGATTACGGTTTATTTTAATATTTTGAAACGTTGTTGAAACGAGGCAGAGTCATTCATTAATACGTTGAATGCCACGCGAATTTATAAGGAAATCCCCGTCGGGCCACGCGCGCTACTTAGAAGTGCGCTGGTATTGTGGTATAGCAATGCAATTTTTTGAAAAGAAATATTTAAATACATTAATGATACAATCCTGTAATACATAAAAATTAAGTGAATGTTGAATAAATTTTAGGTAATTACTTAAAACGATGTAAATTTTTTAGTTTTGATATCATATTTTACACTGTCAGTCACCGATAACTGACGTGGTACTCAACGTGTTAAAATTATACAAATTTTACTTTAGATTTGCATTTCTTATTTTTAATTATTGTTAGTTATTAATTTGTATTACTAGTTCCATTATTTTTGACTCCATGCCAGCTGAACATTCATGCCAGAAATATTAATTCATTACGCCCCAATGTTAATTCGAATTTCAACGTACGATGAAGTTTCTCACTGGCATGGCCTAAAAGAAAGTACTTCCTTTCTGACGAAATTGGAGAGATCCATAGAATAGATAACATTTTATTTTTTTAAATAAATTTTTAATTAATTAACTTTTTTAATTAAATAATTTTATTTGCTGGCAATGTCTTCAGTATTAGACCGTATAATGCATCTTTCTCTTTCTTCTTCAAATTCCGTTAGAACAATTAATAAAGTATATTTAGTTCATCACATTTATTTCTTTTTGTTAATTGTTGGATTACGAAGGAACGGAAGTTTTACTAATTATATAAGATTTTGCATATTTGCTTAAAATTCAAGAACTAATTATCAGTAAATTAATTACATTAGTCTAAATATACTCAGATTTAAATTATATGTTTTTAATGCAAGCCTGATTTGATGATCGCATTAAAATGAGTCTGAAAGGGTTTTTTTACGTATCAAAAAGTTCGTCACAAAGAAAAATGGTACGACTTCCAATCAATATTTTAAATGACCACAGATCAGTTTGCAGCTCCAGAAATGCCACTTTCATTTTCTATGTGAAATTACAGCATCCTTTTGTTTAATCTCTTACGTTAATTTTAAAAGCAGAACACATGCTACAGTTTGTTTCAATACCTGGCAAATATCGAAACTCCCTTCCAAATTTCCTTAGTTTATAGTTAGTACCACGATTAGATCCTCTTTTTCTTTTTTTTTCTTTTTTAGATCCACTGTTAGATCCTACGAAGATCTAAAAGGAAAGTAACTTTCCAAACCACACCTTTATGTAGTTGCATTCCGGAAAACGAATTGTTTGGTTTGCGAAGAACATAAAATTCCATATATAGAAGGAATTTCTTTTCCAGCTTAAACATAAAGATTGTTTGAATTTTGTTTCGAGAAGGAGCATTATTTTCACCGGGAAAGGGAATTTTGAAACAGCTTTATTAAAAATGCGCTTTGAGCAAGAATTTTTTGAGGTTTCCTGCAGCACGTTGAAAATCGCGTTTTATTTAAATTTTGAAAACTTTCAGTTCGAAGCCGTACTCTTTAAATCAGTTCTGAATTATTCCTTTTGAATTTTATATTCATAGGTTTGATGGACACTTAATACGCTTAAAATACATATGAATTTTCCTATAGCCATTATTCGCCATATATGGGCCTATATATTCTCCATTAAATCAAATTAACCGAAAATTTGTTCGTCATAGCCACGAATTTGTTATATCCGTATTCGTTATAACCGAATTCAACTGTACGTTATTGTATTATACAGGGTATTATACAGGGTGGCTTCCCCTATGTAAATGACCCTAGGGACCCGAATTTTCAAGGTAGCAGAATAAAACGAGATGTAGATATTGCAAAGTACACTGTGAGTTACGTATACAAAAAAATGAAGTTACCATGGTTACGGTTACAGTTGCTAAATTTTGAAACTTTCAAATTCCTTTTTTGATTATTGCAATACGATTAGCACTGTGAAAAACTTTAAATGCCATTCATAATTTTCATTTAACTGTAAAAATGGCTGCGCACGAGTAGTATCAAGTAAGATGAATGTGAACGGCAAAATTTGCAAAATTTTCAAAACATGCAACGTGTCACTGCTTGTAAAGGTAGCTACATCGAACACTGCCAAATAAACGTCAAATGGCATGCTTTATTATTGTCTTTTTTTCTTAGACTGTCGTTCACATTCCTTTGATACTGCTCTTCCACAGCCATTTTTACAGTTGCTGGAAAACTTTAAATGCCATTTGAGGTTTTTCAACGTGCTGATCCTATTGCGATGATAAAAAGGGGTGCTGCCATTTGAAATTTGATAAATGTAACCGTAATTGCGATAGTTTAATTTTTTATGTACGTAAATTCCGTTCGTACACCTTGAAATGTTTACATTTCAAGTTTGTTTGTTTGGCTTTTTTATGGCGCAAGAGCATCTGGGCTATACTGCGCCAAATTTTCAAGTTTCATTTCAATAACTTGAAAACTAAGGTCCTAGTGTATCTTACATAGGGGAAGTTACTTTATGACCACCCTGTATATCATTATAACAATAGAATACTAAAAAGCAAAAGTAAAACACGATCCAAGAGCAGTCCATTGAAAAAAGGGAGATGGTATTAAAAATGGATTTAAAAAAGGGTAATAAACGTTTATAATAAATTCAAGAGAAAGAAGACTACGAAATAGATGGGGAAATTGGCAGCTATGCATACTTGAGAGACAACGGATTTTAACTTTTAGTTATTTCATGGAAGGAATCGATAACAATATTAAATAAGCATAACCAGCTTTTGGAAAGCAGAGTATAACAGATCGAGGAAAATTCGTAGATCTCACTGCTCATAGAATTACATACTCGCCGTTGGTATTTGAATTGCACTGCGTATAAATTGTGAAACAATATATACAGGGTGCCTTAGCACCAGGGTTATAAACTTCTAGGAGGGGTAGGGTACACCTAGATGACTCGGAATCACATAGAAATACTGGTCGCAAACCACTCACAGCGCTAGTTCTAAAACTGTCCAGCCATGGGTGGATTTATCAATGTGCCGCCTCTAGGCTATTTTTGCCACCCCAAGGCTACTTTCTGCCACCCCTTCCTACCCAACCACCTCAATCAATGATAGGAACATAAAAATTGATACATTCAATATACGCCCAAAACTTTTATATTGACAATAAATATGTTGAAAAACAAACTCATAAATTGAAACATAAACATTAAACAATATTAACTTATATTGAAGTATTATCTCTTCTTGGTATATAATAAATCAAATTCAATTTTATTGAAATAAATTTTAATTTTAGTAAAAAGTAAAAGCCTATAGAACACTGGTATTTAAATGGAAAGCATGACGTCTAGCTTTCTTCTCGGCAAAACATCTGATTATATCATATGGTATTGATTTTGTTATATCAAACTTAATACACAAAATTTTGCCGCCCCAGTCTATAGCCTAGTATAGCCTATATATAGTCTATAGCCTAGTATAGCCTATATATAATCTATAGCCTAGTATAGCCTATATATAGTCTATAGCCTAGTATAGCCTATATATAGTCTATAGCCTAGTATACCTATAAATATTATAAAATATTTATTGTATAGCCTATTATATACGGGAAATACGGCACTGCGTCCAGCATGCACAAATAGTGACAACCAGTGCATGAGAAGCGCAAAATGCGATGTCCTAATCATCTATGCACTTGAGCAGCTGACTTGAGTTTTATCTGGCGCTTTTCACGCACTGGTTGTAAATATTTGTGCATGCTGGACGGTTTTAGAACTAGCTCTGTGAGTGGTTTGCAACCAGCATTGCTATGTGATTCCGAGTCATCTAGGTGTACCCTACCCCTCCTAGAAGTTTGTAACCCTGGTGCTGAGACATCCTGTATACAATCAGTAATTAAAGATTTGTGGAGTCCTGATATGTCTTTTTTTGAAAAGGAATCATTAAATTTGGTCAGTGTATCAAATAGCGCTGTGTTAGAACTAGCAGATTTGATAGCTAGAAGCAACTTTTAAATACAAAGGAATTAAAATTGCGCATTTATTTTGAAATTCCATTTTAAAATAACGCGATCAACAGTGCCTGGAAAATCTAACACCTTGAAGTTCCAATTATTCTTCGGATTTCCTATAGTTTAGGTTCTAGTCAAACATCCATCGGATTTATTTGAAGGCAGGGGGGAAATTTAATGCCGTTTCCCTGTGATTTAGGCATTATTTTATCCGAAACTTTCACTTGTTCGTTAGTAAATATACTTATGGGCTGGAGTCGTCATTCCAAGGCTGCTAAATTAATGCCAAATATTAAGAAATATCTCGTATAGCATCGTTCGATTCCAGCTTACGTTTCATAACAGTGAGGAAGGGTGCACAATGGGACCATTTGCAAATTACACAGATTGTTTCATAGGAAGGAAATAACTGAGTTTAATTCTAGAAAAGAAATATATCAAATTACAAGTAATAATAGAGGCATTCAATGGTAATTATGTAGTAAACTACATCGTCATAAACAGACACACTTATCTAAAGAATAAGGAATTCTAAATGTTAATGAGAAAAAAATGTTGCTTATTAAAATTTTCTTTGCAATTGTAATTTTCAATGCTTCAGTCCTTCATACATTGGGAAGTTTCACTATATTAGTTAGAAGCTACTCATAGGGAGGTTTTATAATTATTATAATAATGTCACATATTGATTTATATTTATATAAATTCATAAATAGCTGAGGAAGAAAAATTCATTAAAATTCTGCCTAAAACGTCATTAGAAATAATTTAACAAGTTCGTTCAGGATTGTTCTTCCTTGAACTAAATTTTGGAGGAATCTTCTTTATCAATTTAATTTTTACATTGTTAAAATCATTTTTGTAATTTGGTCTTCAGCAGATAAGGTGGTGCCGAGTATATTCTTAGCCCTATTGTCTTATAATTTATCTTAGATACGATTGTAAAAAAAATCTATATTTTTTTACGTTACAAGAATAGCAAAGGTCCAGCTGCGCCGAAATTTACAGTTTTCCGAGAAATAGGAACCCTTGCTGCCAAAAGAACGGAACCCCAAACTACGGTTAGTAGGAAAACTGTACGCGTTCAAC
>QLNU02014847.1:10017-31597 GCA_006491805.2 Dysdera silvatica
CATTATAGTCGTTTCATAACGTATGAAAATATACCAAAAACTCGCAGGTGCTTTCGATAAGGTAATAAATATATTTTTCAAAAATATAACCATATGATGTATGATCATACTTTAAAATAAATAGAACTCGGATAATTTGAAACGAAAAGTTTAAACTAATTTATCTTTACATTTCGAAGTATAGTAATTGGGTCACAGATTATGCAATTACTTTGTTCTAAGAAAGTGAAATATTGAACGCGTTAAAGTAAAATAATTATTCTATCGAGCTTTTCAGAAATAAGGTTTTCATAAATTTTAAAAGATCGTGCCTTATTATATAAACTAACACTGTTGAAAAATGTGAACGACTAAATATATCCAACAAACATTAAGTCTCATTAATAATTATAAAGTAAAATAAAATAAAAGGTCAGTTAAAAAGGGAGATGAAATAAAGAAAAATTGTCGCAAAATAATACTAAAAGCTAAAAGAAAAGATACATAACGGCCGTATGCAAGCGAAGTTAGGATATAGAATAGGCTTACATGAGTAAAAACTACTGATGTTGATGACGAACATAATGGAATAACGAAATCTCGCATTAAAATAATCTATATTATAATACCTTATAATCGAACAATTACTTTCTCTGCTTAAATTTTCCAATATCATTGGAGAACTGACATTCATCTTACCATTTCTTGAGAAAAGAGTGAATTGGGAATTCGTTAGTTCTTTTCCAACGTAAGAAATTTACCTAAAAGGAAATATGCGGAAACTTCGGATGCAAAAAGGCCATTCGAAACCGAGCTATTCTTTCAGATAATAAGGTGCTTAAGCGGAGCAATAGCCTTGTTTTATTATCACATTTCCATTTCAGTGTGTTCACGAGGGTCCAATAACTAATTCTTCATACGCGGAGGGGAATACCGTAAATTTACGAATTTTCTTACGGCTAAATCCCGAATGGAGTTTCGGCCAAATAAATAAAATCATTTTCGAACTTCAGAAATTGAAAAATTCCGCTCATTTTTCATTACCTTGATAAAAAGGAGCTTCAGGAGGTTATTGCTAAGAAGTCAGATAATCCGTCTTTTGTGATAGTACCACAAAAGCGATATTAAAATAAATAATACATTTCTTACCGTTAAGGTTCTTTTGAGAACTATGAACGAATATGAAAATAATTCATTTTTCATTTCATTCTATTCTGGTAAAATTAATGTTTGTCTAAATATAAATAAACATCTACGTTTATTGTTAGTTTTAATTTTTTTTGATAGCTATTAAGTATAGGCAAAGCAATTTTAGGAATATTATTTAATTTTTTTCCAACTATGCTTTTTGATTTGTATAGAGACAATTGAAGCGTACACAGTGTGTTCCTAAACGGTATGTAAAAGAATGATTTTAGGCCCAGTAAAGAAATACTTCGAGAGTTACGTATTTCAGGATATAGAATATTCATATGTAAATTTTTCCGTAACGTGAAAAAGACTTTAAAGCGATAAGTAAATCTATGAACGATATTTATAAAAAAAAATATATCATTTTCACTATCCGAAATCATAGACAATTTTAACTAAATGCATACAAAGTTAAAAGAAAATTTCTGACCTACACACGATACTGAAGTTAAGTATTTCAAAGTGTTTTGTGTAGCAGCAGTTTTTAATTTAAAGCTGATAGTAAAAATGGCAAGTGCGAAGCAAATTCGCTTGGGTGAAGAAAGCCAAATCTTTAGTTTAAACGCAGAGGGACTTAGTGTAAAGGAAATTGCAAGTCAACTACGTATATCTATGTTTGGAATTTATGGAATATTGCATAAAGTGAAAGTTTTGAAAGCTCTGGTAAAAGTTTTGGAAGAACAAATCTATACAACTACGCAAGATGACTGAAGAATACAGCACTTAGCGACGATAAATTTATTGTCGGTTAAAAAAATTCGACGAATTCAGCGAATATATATTAAACATTTCCAAGTCAACTATACACAGATTTAAATTAGGCTAATAAGGCTTTAAATTATAAAGCATGTGTAGTATACAAAAATAGTAAAAAAGCTGATTTTAATGGAAAACCATTAAGTTGCAAAATTAAACTGAGTGAACAAATTTAAGATTTAGTTTGATGAATGGATTTAAGTTCAATTTAGATGGACCTGATGGTTTTGATCATTGCCGATACGATCTTCATCGTGAGTTCGAAGGATTATTCCGCAGACTGCAAGGAGGCGGATCGGTATGTATTTAGTCATACGTCGCCTTTAATGGAACTTACGAATAAAACTTCAACAGTATCTTTTGATAGCCACGCCTATTTTGGGACGAAACAGAAGTTTTAACATGATACGATAACGCGTCCTTCTATAAGGCTAAATTAAGTAAAATAATATGCAAGCTATAGAATGGTAAGTCAGAAGCCCGGATATTAATCCTATTAAGGATGCTTGGGGTGAAGTAGTCAGAAAAATATATGAAGCAGGCCGAAAATTCTAGAATATTTTGCAATTTAAGCAGCAAATCTTGAATTGCTTTTATAATTGGATCCTGCACACGTCCATAATTTGATTTTATGAATGTCAAATCTTGTTTTTGAACTTATAAGTCGAAATAAAATATTAGCATGTGTATTTTTCTTCCATGATCTATATAAATACGCAGTTATTTATGATCTTGGGACAACATAAGCAGTATATATGTCCCAATGTTCCTTGTAGTTGATGCTATAGTTTCGGATGAACGAGAATTTGCGTTGCCTCATTTTCCCCATGAATATTGAAAAGTATAGTTATTTAATTTCCTGAGACTATCATTTTTTTTCAGATTGAACTATGAAATTAAAAATGAGACAATCCTTATGCATTACTAAGATTATAATTTTTAGACTTAAGAATTAAACAATTCTTAAGTCTAACATTTTGGGGACAGATTGAAAACAATTTGACGTACATAATTTAAAATACTTATCAATGCGAACGCACTGCATTTTCTATAAAGATGACTATATCAAACAGCAATTATGAATAATAAACTCTAATATTGTTAATATAATATGGCCAATCAACGTCAAGCAAACTTCAAATTTAATTATTGAAGAAACTGATTCTAAAGTACAATTTTATTCTTTATAATTTGACAAGCTTTGATTTCTTAACTTAAAATATATATAATCCTGACAAATGCAAAGTGACATTTTTGTCATCCACTAAATAAAGTTTTCAGAAAATGTAATTCTTTTTAGTAAAATCTATGTCAGCATGCAGTTTTAATTGACGTACATGTAAAAGTACAACCATAATAAAAACTTAAAGCAGCGTTAGATGAAAAAGCAATTAATTATCAATGTTTCTGTATAAAAGTAAGAAAACAGACTGCAAAAACATAATTTTTATGATATTTTTAAGTCTTTACAGTTATTGTATGCTCTCCAAGTTTTGAGACTATGTCACTTTGTTTATGCTTAGCTTTGCTTTAGTAAAATTATATTCTTTATGTGCCTTATATAGCAAATATTATGAGTATGGCTAAACAAGTATTACATCCAACTGAAAAGTTAGTTACAGCGTTTTGGAAATATTTTGCTAATGTATACATGCATATTTTAATACGTGCTTTACAAATTCTACTTATACAACTTTTTGGAGTCAAACTACCAAAAATTATATCATACATCATTTCCATGTTCAATCGCGACCTCAAAGACTCCCCCCCCTCCCAGAAACTAAATTTTAATAGGACCGCAAAAATGCGTACATGTGTTTACTTCTTAAACTTCTAAAAAATTGAGAAAAAATTCGAAACTTGAATAATTATCAAAATTTGACCACTAATTTGAGAATACTTTAAACGAAAAGAAAAATATAGAAATCATTTTGTTTAAAAGGGGGACATTATAAAAAATTAAATTGGTATGGCAAAACTACGAGTAAAATTTACAATGATGTCTGAAGAGAATTTTGGTATTTTCTCATTTATTTTTGCCTGATGTATTTATATTTCTTCTTTACGATAAAGGTGACATATCTTTATTCAACGTGATTTTGTAAAAACTTTTGAATCCTTCCAGAAATTAAATCCTGGCTTCGGCCATGCCAGCTATCACTGATACAGGTTTTTGGAAATTTACCAAATTCCTGTTCATTTCTCCTTCTACTCGATTTGTTATCCACTACGAATATGCAAATATATTTCATCCATTTATTCTACATGTTAATAACTTCACTACCGAATAATGCATGGATTCGTGGTTCCAGGACGTGAAACTTAGCAAGAAACCAAAGGTTTTCGCATGTTAGTGAGAGCGGTTTCGACATCTGAATAGGTTACATACATCACGATACAAGATGGTTTATAACTTAGGATATTAGACATTTGCCTTAACGTAGCACTTTATAAGTTTTGTTTCATCGTATTCAAATTTTTCTTTTCCAGAATAAGATTGACAACATGTATTACTAGAACGAATGCGAAGGCAGTGCGGAATTTTATTTTTTACATTTTTACAGAATTTTTTTTTTTTCATTCAAGAATTTTCATTGAGAAAAGGGTGAAACTGATTGATGGGAAAAGAGTATATTTGACTACAATATTTAATAAAAGAAGGTGGTATCTAAGCACTAATTTATCAAAGAGCCTGGTAATGAAACTGATAATGGTGGCAGCTGTAGTAGAAATCGCTAGGATAAGAAGATAATATATTTAGAATTAGTGCCTGAGGTTGATGCTTACAATGGTGGTGATGCTGATAAGATGAACAGATTTGTTGATCAAATTTCTTAAAAGAAAATTCGAGTGATAAGCAACGGAACTGAAAATTTGAATTTAAATAGAATAGAAAATAAATTTTGCAATACATAATTGGGAGACAGTCATAACACTTTTAAATCATCGACATCGAATAAATAGTATTATCATAGGCCTATAAGGAAAGCATAGAATGTTTATTCGAAAAAGAGAATTATTTTCAATTCATTCAAACGAAAGTAGGCCTTAAATGTTAAATTACGTATTATCCTTTTCAATAATATTTACACTAGAGAAGAAAGAGGGGATTTGTCAACGAGAAGGCAATCCCCTTTTAAAACTTCGCTATTACGTCGTTTTTTGAGATTTTATCTTTCATCGTGAGTCTCGAAAATAGAGGTAATAGCACAGGTTTATCCAAGGTTCGAAATATTTTTTATGTCTTGAAACATTTCTCTACAGTATGGGCAAAGCAAGCTTAGCAAAGCTTTAAAAGTATATCCATAGCAAGGAATTGATCAAGATAAAGTTATTAAAAAATGTGATAGGAGAGTAAAATTTTTAAATTAGAATTATCGTATCAAAATTTTAGCTCGTTGTTCGCAAAGTTAAAATAACCATGGTCAAGCACTCGCTATCATCCATCCAATTAAAAAATAATGACTTATTATGAATTAATATCAACCTGGAAAAGAGTCTCTAATTAGGAAATAACAACCGCCCTAATTAACAAGTTACGGACATAAGACACTAGTTGGATGAACCATGTCCCCTATTTTGCTTGTTTTGTTATTATAGGATATATGCAAATCACGGGCTTCTTGTTGTCGAGGCAAATAATGACAGATAATTAATTAACAATACTTTTTGCCTTGAGAGAGTACTAATTGAAGCAGAATTCCGATAATTTCCCGCCTTTCTGAAAATCGATTCAATCTGCCGACATGCCCAGTCGAGTATATTAAATTTAGAGCAAGCACACAGAGATAATATCACACGAATAACAACACCGAGCTTGCTAAAAAGGCAACAGCACGACGCTGTGTGCGCGTCCTACTTTTGTGTTGTTGAATTAATGATACACTGCAGTGAAGCTTTGAAAATTCTCCGCATAAAATAGTCCCAGAATCATTATTACACAAGAAGATGCGTAATATCATTTGCATACTTTATTTTAGCTTGTGAAACTGTCTCGATCTGCTGAAGACACAAAATGCCCCAACCTTAGCATCTTTTCTCTAGATGTGCATAATAGGATGGACTATTTATACAAAACATTTGACTTTTGTGTTTCCTCGAACAATTCCGCGTTAGAGATTTTGTTCCACAGGAAAATGGCGGCAGAAGAAATTACGAAGTCGTTACAACCTCGGTTCTCTCTTTGACACTAAATGAGGCGTTTTATTAAATGATCGCAAATGATAGTTCACTGTTTATCCAAACCACCTAAATCGTATGGTGGATTGACGTCGTTTTGATGGTGTGGTGGGACAAATGATAGGCTCCAAAGTGGTTATTTTAAATTCATTGTCCAAGGAAAACAACTGCTTCTGTACAACCTGGGGCGTAGCGGCTGAAACCTTAGCTTCATGCTTTGGTGAACAAATATGAAGACGTTAATCTATCTAAGAATCTACTGAGTCAGCGTTCTGGTCATGCGTCTACTCTATTTCACGAGATGGCATGAATATAGTCTTTGAATCTTCGAAACATCAAAGCTATGTAGAAAATCTTTACCTTACGTCATAAAACATGACAATTATGATCTCACTATTCCGTAACAAATAGCCTATTCGTTACGAAATTTTAATCATTTATTTATCTCTACGTACTTCTTCAGTATTCAAAATTTCTGAGTGATCCAATAATTGTTTCTTGGGTGGGTCATAGTTTTTAAAATAGAGTGCATATATACACACAATATGCGACGAACTGGAGCTAACTTTTTTGAAGTAAACAAGGAAAAAAACACCCTCCATTAAAAGATAAGGTCAAATTTGCTTGATTCACCCTTTACTAACGAAGAGGTATTCTTGGGTGCCTTTCATTTTAAGAATAGAGATCTATACCTATTTGTAGCCCTTACTAAGGGTATTGTCAGTGTATAAGTAACTTTTTTAAGTGGGCCTTGTGAAAGGAGTTAGACCACACAGAGTTTCAGTATTGCACAATAGATTTTAAAGCGTTTCCCGTCAGTAGTCTAGCGCGATTGATAACGCTTCGATCTAGCAGTGTTGTGACACGAGCATTTGAAATACATTTATCGAATGTAATAATAATTGTTATGGCTATACAAAAAAACAATATGTATATAATCTGAAATAATAGCGTCAAAAATAAATATTTTTTAGTTAATAATTTTTTAATAATACTCTCTCAAGAAGTTTATATAAATAATTTATTTGCATACAGTTACCTGTAAGGACAGAATACCACCGAATTATTAGCACTATGTTTGCAAAATATAGTTTTTGGGTGCTGCATTTGATTTACTGTTAAATATTTAATACCTTATCACTTGAACAATAAAATTATACGCTCGAAGTCGAAATATCCGTTTAAATTGTTTTTAGCAGGTTATTTCTTATGAAAGATTATTAGATTTTTTGCAGTCACACGAATATACGAGTTACAATTTATGTATAACAAATAATCGATTATAGATTGTTTTACAATAAATGTTTGAATCACAATATAAGCAATAACTTTTCAAAAATTATAAAGTAAAATATTCATGGCTGTATCCGTGAATAAAAAGGACATAATTAATATTTTACAAATTACGTTCTGTTCAAACACTTAAATTAATAAAACCTTAGGAACAACACATTCAATTAAATACGAAATTTATTATTAATTAAAACAATTGATCTGTTTTATATACCTTCATGTAACTTAGGAGCTTCTTTACCGAGAAGTTTTGAGAAGATTAAAAAAAGTCCTCAAGAATTTGTAGAAGCTTTAAAAAAAATTGAAAAGAAATTAAAATAAAAATCGTCACGGGGATTTGAACCTAAAAATTACGACATAGGGGCCGGAAATGCGCTCGATCCTCTCTACGCTATCATTTTTTAAAGAGAAGCTCTAAAATGTATTATATAATAATACTGAAATTCTGAAGAATTCCAGCTCTTTTAGTAAGATCCGTTTGCAAAATTACTTGTATATTGGAAATGCCTTTGATGAGGACTATAAATAGGTGACAATTTTTAAATTGGAAACACCTAGCTTTCGCCCTCGTAAATATGAAATAAGTGCACTAAACTTTCCTTGAAATTATATTCCCATTAAACGAGTTTATTTTTGGAGAAAAAGAGGTGCCGTCCTAAAACAAAAAAGCTCTAGTTTGAGCTATATGTACGTGGGTGGCAAAAATTATTGTATAATAAATTTCGCCATGAAAAACTCACAAAAATCTCGCCCCGGAGGCTTTTCTGTGTTGACCATTATTTGGCAATTGTGTTATCCCTGTGAAGGGTAATAATATCTTACATCCTAATATACGGAGAAAACTGCGTTTGTTCTTGTCCTCATTCGTCTAGTAGGTCAAGACACCAAGGGCTCAATGTGGGGACCCTGGTTCGAATCCAGGATGAGGACGGCACCTCTTTTTCTCCAAAAACAAAAAAAAGCTCTAGTTTGAGCTATATGAACGTGGGTGGCAAAAATTATTGTATAAGAAACTATATATACTGAAAGATTTTATCATGGAAGATATTATTACCCTTCACAGGGATAACACAATTGCCAAATATGGTCAACACAGAAAAGCCTCCGGGGCGAGATTTTTGTGAGTTTTTCGTGGGGGAATTTAGTGTACGATAATGTCTGCTACCAGTTTTATCATATGAGTAATACATATATGAGCATACGTAGTGGTCATATTGAATAAGTTGTTAAGTATAAAATTGCAATTTTTCAGGGCAGCACTTTTTATCTTTGAAATGTGCTGTATATACAGTTTTTGAAAAAAATAGATTTCGTTGACATCGATGTGACTCAAAGCAGAAGCCTTGGCAAATGATCATATTGAACAACTAATTTTTGCCATTTTTCAACTTAACAACTTATTCCCTGTCACCACAGATATACACACTCTATAACAAAAAAATCGATGCACCAAGAAGGAGTTGTCCGACTGTAATGAAATTTCGTATGTAAAGATATTTTGACCGAACATGCAAATGATTAAAATTTGGTGTCCAATGAATGAATAGCGGGAACTCCAGCGCATCGGAATTGCGCTTTCAGCAGGTGTATATAAGGAGCGATTCTCAATATGTGGTCAAAATTTCTGTTGCATTTTGACTACGGACATCTTACGTCGACTGTAACAATGCCTCGCCGAAAGATTCGTGCTCATTACGAGCATATGTCAGAGTTTGAAAGAGGTTGTGCTATCGGATTGAAAGAGGCTGGTTGGACGAATCGAAGAATCGCTGGACATGTGGGTCGAAGCGATGCGGCGATTGGACGGTGCTGGCAAGAGTGAGTAAACAACGACAGATGTCAGCGTCGGGATGGCAGTGGTCGACCTAGGGCCACAACAGAACGGGAAGACAGAGCGATTGTCAGAGCAGCTGTCACAGCACCGGATTCGTCGTTATCAACTATCCAACGTGAAGCCTGCACACATGTGTCCAACATGACCCTCTGCAAACGATTGAGAGAGCGGAATTTACGCTCGCGCCGACCGTTACGCCGCTTACCTCTCACGCCTTTACACCGTCAAGTCCGATTACAGTGGTGCCGGGCTCGATCAACTTGGAACTGCGCTGACTGGGGACGTATAGTCTTTAGTGACTAGTGCCGTTTCCAACTGTGTCCTGACGACAACTGCAGACATGTCTGGAGACGTCCAGAGCAGCGTGGGGATCCTGCCCTTAATATCGCATACCACACATGCCCACAACAGGGCGTTATGGTCTGGGGTGCCATCTCCTTTGATAGCCGGACCCCTTTGGTGGTCATTTCTGGCACACTTACAGCACAGCGGTACGTAGACGACATTCTACGACCGGTTGTGTTACCGTTCCTTTTGCAACACCCTGGACTTACGTTTCAACAAGACAATGCCCGGCCGCACACGGCACGTGTTGCTATGAATTGTCTTCAAGCTTTCCCAACACTTCCTTGGCAAGCTAGGTCTCCTGATCTCTCTCCTATAGAGCACATTTGGGACACCATGGGAAGGCGATTGCAACCATCCAGGAATGTTGACGATTTAGCCAGACAGTCGAAGACAATTTGGCAAGAAATTCTGCAGGACACCATCCGGGATCTTTATCAGTCTATGCCACGCCGGGTGACAGCTTGCATCCAGGCCAGAGGTGGACCAACGCCTTATTGACTTCCTCCCTTTGTAACGGTCAAACTCTGCAATAAATCATTCAATTATTCTGAAATTTTAATCGTTTATTTTTTTATGAATGTTCTTTACGTCCACCAATTTTTATCGCAATCGGACAACTCCTCCTTGATGCGTCGATTTGTTTGTTATAGAGTGTATATATATATGATAAAAATTATACACGTTATAAAAATATTGTTTGTGTGTGAACTTAAAAGAGTTTTTTTTATTGCAAGTCCAGCAACTTGTATTTGACAAAGATATTAAACTTTTGCTTGCACACTGCAATTTGATTATTCTAGTTGACACATCAGTTCGATAAAGCGTACATATAAGCTATTTTGCATTAAAAATAGTCTATTACAAATCAAAATAGCGCTTATATGAACGCATTAAAGACGGCTGTCAAATCTATTTCCTTTCTAATAAATAGAGTGTGATCAATTTCAGACCCAAGTAATAGGTTCTAAACGGTAGAAAGGATGACAATATCTAAAATCGGGGCCATCGAAATGTGCATTATTTTTAACAAGTTTTATACTTTTGACACAGTAATAAAATCTTTAGTTCACTTCTTGAAAATGGTATAAAGGAGGATAAGATATCTTCAAGACGTGAGCTTTATCAATGTCTGGTTAAACAAAGGAAGAGCCTTTCAAAAGTTGCAATTACGAGGTCCCCCCACAAGAGACTGATTTAGAAGCTTGAGCTACTTGAAAAGTTATTAGTTGTGTCTGTTCTACTGATAAGAATTTCGGCAGACACCGCAAACGCGAAATTTTCAGCCACGTTCGCATATTCTCATACCTTCACTAGAAGTGAAGATTGCTCGAACTTAATTACATGTATTATAAATGACTCCGAAATGGATGGGCACCCTCAGGACATCTTCTTAATGAGAAATGACACATGAAATGATGCAGGATCCGATATTGGTAGGTGGCTAGAATGGGTAAGGCAGGTTCCCAGAAATTATATCTGCGAACTAAAATCTGATTAATATAATAAAGCAATTAATAATTCCATGGGGCATTACTCTTAAGAAGAATTTACCACAAGCAAATTGCCAACTCTATTATTTCTTTGAACTGATGGTAGGCTATTTCCCAGACATTAACCGAAAAAATTAATAGTTTCCTAATAAAGTTTCAAATAAATTAAACCAACCTACTCTAAAATAGGTGCAGGCGTTGTAAAATCGATTTTGCAACAGCGGGAAACCTGGCTACTCTCCAAACTGCTCTTGTGCACACGAGTACAATTTTTTTAAAAGTTCAGCTTCAAAACCCATCTAAAAATAAATTTAATATGGAATATCTTGATGTTGCTACAAGCGTTTCAAGCTCTAAAAAGTATTCAGCACTTTCGAAAAGTGCATAAAGAAGGAGCGTCAATATAAAAATAATGTCCTGCATTCTAAAGGTTATTCCTCCCGGTTTTCTAATGCTCATATCCAAGCAAAAAAGTAAAAATCTACAAGAAATTCTACGAAAGTATCCTTGCATGCATGAAAACTTTACCAAAATAATATTCAGTATGCTGAGAAAAGCTGGAATAAAAAATATTATAAAATCATATTCGCACTCTATCAATAAAAAGTTCAATTCAAATATACCGTATGAATTGCTTAGTCAATAAACGCAAGTTATAAAATGTATTTTTTTTATTTACAACGGCGACTGAAAGGTGAAAATGTAGAAATTATATTTGAAGCTAACTGGAAAAGGCTACAGAAAAGGTCTATGTACCCTATACGGGTCCTTGCTTTCCAATATTCTTCCCACACTGGAGCTGAAGTGACCGTATGGCAGTGGAGCAGTTCACTATGTCAATTTCTTTACGAAGATCACAGAGCATACAATAAAGATTGGAACAAATGTCAATGCGATGAAAGTGCACCGCGGGGCAGTCATGGTTTGTGTCAAAACGGAGTTTTCTGACAGCCCTGTTTCCTGGGCATTCAGGAATATTGGAAATATTATACCACCATGGTATATTTTAATTTTTCAGAAAGTTCACCAGAAAGGTAGGCACTGAATCTTCCTCCTACCATTGGTTTGATGGTATTGAATGGGATTTCGGAATATAATGGTTTGAGAACCGCTGCTCTTCTTTGGGTCAGGGAACCGGCTTCGCCAGTTCTATCAATGCTACAGTGACCAGGAATCCGCTGCAGAAGAAACTCTTTCTTATTATTGTATAAAACGATTAAGAGAAATTGACATTTCCGGATATTTGTCGACTAAAAGTGTATTAGTAGAATAAATTGACATCAAAAATGTTTCATAATCAATAGGACAGCGTAACATACATCAACACCTTCTGAGAACAATAATCAAAGGAAATGACGCTGAAAGTGAGCGCTAAAAGTAATTTAGCGCAAACTATAACTATTTATTCATTTATATCACAGCACGCTTCATAAATAGGCTAAAGCCGAATTATGAAACATGTGTTGTGTTTTTCAAACCCATATATTTATGAAAAGCTTGGGGTAGTATATATATATACAGACTTGATCAAAAGTATTAAGCATCATAATTTTTCTATTTGAACTGTGGATGTGTTGCATAAAATAACCTTATTTGTTTATGACTGCATACGTAGTAAAAGTTGAAATTACTTGTGGTTGCATACCACTGACATAAGCAGGGGGGTGTTGATGGGGTTGTAACCCCCAACATTGCAGTGAAATTTTGTATATTTAACATAGGAATATATGAGTTGTAGCTCTGTAACACCCGCCATTAAACCTATAACACCCCACTCATGAACTTGCTGCGTACGCCTATGCTGCATACTTATTAGAACTTTAAATTACATACATACTTTAGTTACATTAATAATTTAAAATAAAGGGATTTCAGTAGGGTGCCTAATATTTGGATCAAGAGTTTATATATATATATTTCATATTTTATATACTGCTGCTTTAGTTTTATCATCAGTTCTTAAATTTGAGTCAATCTGATTCGAAAAATGACTAATAAGTTTCTCATTTGTTATAAGAATAATATTTTCAATAATTTGATTAACACTCTGCCCATATTGGGAAATTAAATGTGATTAGAGTATATTTGAGAGAAAAAGCTTTATTTTGCAATGGAAATTACCTTGAGAAAGAGGGATTCATTCAAAATGCATGCTGCTTATCCACTCATAAATTAGAAATATGGGGTATAACAAAGCAACACAGAAACTGAAAACAATTCAAATAAGTATGGAGTGGTTTAAGCTTGGAATAATCTAAGAAGATCGAGAAAGAAGATATCCGTAAGCTTGAAATAAATAAGAGGATCCAGAAAGAAACAATCCGGTAAAAAAGAAAACAAGAGTTAAAGCCATAGTCATTTAAATGGAAAATCTCAAATAATGACTGACTGCCACTTTATAAAAAATACAGATTAAGGACGGATAATCGAAATCATGAACTGGATAACAATTATCAGGTATCAAAGTAGATCCTCAGACAAGATAGACCAATGGAATTAGTTAGCAAGCAAGAATAAATAAAATGGTAAGGAATAGCTCAAAACAGGCATAAATGGAGAAAAAGTAGAGAGATATTTATCCAAATTTCTCCTGATTTTATTCTTTATTTGCATATAAAATTGTATTTGTAAATTCAATCATATGGAATGTGTATTTGATCGGAGACACTAAAACTATACATTTAAAAAATTATGAACACAAATAATTTTGAACACAAAAAAAACGTCGATTGTTAAAAATTGGCGTACAGATAGATTTGTGCTCTTCGAAAGCAATTTAAATAACTAATTTTATTCTTATTTTTAATACAAGCTAAATCGTAGAGGTGACATATAATGAGCTTTCTTGCTACACAAAAAAGTCAGGGTTGACTTCCTGTATGCTGTAGGGCGGTGACAGTATTTTTGTAGCCTCGTTGTCCCGAGTTCGATTTTTGCTGCGTAATAGGCAGGACAAGTGTCAGTTTCCTCCCAAAACTGTAGGTCCACTGAGTGCGAGCGTACGTACCTTACCCCAGATAGAAATATGTGTACTTTTTCGAAACCTAAGGCCACAGTACAAGAAGAGCAACTCTCAAGATTTTATCCTTATCTAAAATACGCAAAGGTAAGTTCAATGTCGTATATGTAAGATTTTAGGAAGCGAGTTGGACGAAGGCCAACAACTTGCCCAAAAGTATCGATAAACGTTACTTCATTCAAGAAATGCCAAAAAAGAAGCCGTAAAATGAAAACTTCGCTCCTTTTATTTTTAAGTAACCGATTCAGAAATTTTCATTGCATATTTAACTGTAATCTTAATGTTTTACATTTTGAGACTATTATGCTTATATTTAAATACTATAATTATATGCAAATGCCATAATTCCATGCAAATACTATTTACAAATATAAGCAACTCTGTTATACTAGGGAGTTTACTTCGGTCCCTCTGCATAGTATTCATTTGCTAAATAATTTATACATCTATCAGATTAATATGGATTAGATTTAATATGACAATTAACCCTGTGACCACTAAATTTTGTTTTTTCTTTTTATAACAATCTCTTCAAAAACTGCATATTTCTTTTTATTCAATATTTTAAATCTACATGTAATTGAGAGTTAAAATATGGAGCATATTTTTGTAACCAAAGATGATGACAGATGAAAGATGGAAAAATTTCATACCTGCGAAAACCGTTCGAAAGGAAAATTTGGTTACTTTCATATTGCCCGTGGAAATCGCGGGATAAGCAGTCAGAGGGTTAATAATATTAATCATATTAATACATTAACGCAACATTATTTTCGGGAATTTTTTTCTATTTCCTAATTAATTTTTTTTCCCCTAAAATTTTGGCATATCATATTCAGAAAGATTTGACCTTACTAAATATAATTTTTTACACATGGAAGCAAGTTAAATTTCTTGCTTTGTAATTCTTCATTTTTACGTGTTTTGAGGGATTTTCAAAGACCCATTTTTGAAAAAGTATAGTAATTACTGATTGACGAATATCGACATTCTTTTTTTTAAACGTAATTTTTAAGATATCGACAGTTTGTAAAAAGTAGAAATTATAAAAGATAATATATATAAATATGCGATATAGAAGTAAGAAAATAATGTTGCGTCAAAGCAACGTTGGCGGAATCGGCTTTTCGCTACAACCTTTCGGGGCGACCTTGGGTATGCTTTCGTTTCTCCCCATTCTTTCTTTGAATATTTACTTTAACTAGCATTATCAACAGTTGACAATAGTGAAAATGCAATCTAACTTTTACTATCTTGTTTCCTTTGTTCTATAAACATTTATACATTTCGAAATTTGACGTTTTCCAAGATTTTTACACTGTAATTTTTTACGGTTATAAAATGTAATAATTAGTTATTTGTTTGTGTGCGTGAATCAATATGCATTATAAACAAAGATCTTTCATTTATTGCGTTTATTGAGAACGTAATATATATATATATATAGAAAATGAAATAGGGGTGTTCCTGAAATCCTTGCCCTCCTCACCCCATGCGAGTAGCCAGCTTTCCATCTCAGGGAGCAAACCATTGCTAACCGGAAATATATTATTCAAAATACTAAAGTAATAATTGTAAATTGTAATAGTGTAAACATAATTTTGGAAAAAGTTATATTTTCAGTTTATATATTTCTTCAAGAGAGAAATAGACAAGTAATGAAAAGTAAAGAGGCAAATAAAGTGAACGTTCATTTAGTGAGTTACCTTAAAGTAAAATTGAATCAAGTGACTCATTTAAAACTGTCAAATAGAAAAAATCACGTTTAAGAAAATGATAAAATACAAAGCGTAAATATATCAGGTATAAAAATATAATATCTTATATAATAAAGAGTTGAAATCGCCAGCTAAATTAAATCCACGCTTAGAAATGCAATATTCAAGCGTAGCTTTTAAAATACTTTAAAGTTATGAAACAAAACAGAACACTTACTGGAAACTAGGCATGCTCTAATATTCTTTCGATATTTACATTTTCGGTTTGCGAATAACTTAATCAATTTGCGAATAGAAAATCTAAAGAAACAATTCACCTTTAGTTTGCATAAATTTTGTATACATTAAAGTATTAGAATACACTTTTGAATATTTTTCCACGTCCCGCTACTTTTATATTTCCCTTTAATTTTCCTTTGTTAAATAAGAATGAGGTTAAATATCGAAAACCAGGATTATACAGATATTCTGTTATTTATGATTACAACTCAATGGATATTTATCAACTTAAAGCTAATGTTAAGAAACTGTAACTCCATTTCTAGAAGAGAATATTTATTATTACTTATTTTGATACCTTTTATTCACTTTCTAGTATTTTATATTCTTTGCTTAATTAATCATGTTTTCATATTTAAATTTTTAGATTTATTATACAGTTTTATTCCTTATATATTCAATTTTTTTATGATATTTAAATCGTTTAAGATGTTTTTTATTTATATGGATTTATTCTAGTGAAAAGCCTTTTAAGGAATTTAAGCTCTAACTAGGGAACTCCACCAACTGTCACTCACCAAATGCCACCATTTTTTGTATGTAGTAGGATGTGGTACAACTATCACCTAAAACGTTAAAATTTTTCTCTATCTCGGAATAGAACAGAAGATATGGTCATATGAATATAGAGTTTTTAACGCGCCAAGCTAAAGAGATCTCGCCAAGTTAAAACAAATCTCACGAAGTTGTTTATATTAAACGCTTTGGGAGAACGTCCGAACGCCTGAGATCACGATAAAGAACAGAGATATTGATACTAGAATTTTCGTTTCGCAGTTATCGTGAATTATGCTTAATTTGCCAAATGTTGCCATATATTTTTTAAACATAGTTAAAGCTGAATTTGGAGATCCAACTACAGCAACAAAGTGAAATGAATGTAGGGATGGAACTTTTTTGCAATTGCTAAAACAATGTTACAGCAACAATATGTCGATACTTTTATAATTTAGATTTAAATTATAGACAAATATATAGAATGTGCAACCATATAGTAAATAATGGCAATAGATCGCAAAAATAAGAAACAGTTTTTAATCGTTTTAAATCAGCATGATACAATGGCTTTTGTGTACATGATAAAGATACCCAGAAATGGTTTATTGCATGCACAAAAGAAAATGGCATAAATGATTTTAAAGCTTCAAATGGATTTATAAATGCATTTAAAAGAGAATTTAATATTTCTGGGCGAAAAATTAACAAACTCATAACAAAAACTGATATCCAAAGTAAAGATTTCTTTGAAAACCGAGCGGTTGAATTTGTCCTTCAAATACTGGAAGATATTGAAAGGACGACAAATGGACGGGTTACAGCCAAATGCTGCTGATTTTACTAATATTCAAGATGTCATATCTTTTGATCTCTTCCGAGATAGAGAAAATTTTTAATGTTTTAGGCAATAGATTTACCATACCTTACTACATGCAAAAAATCGTGGTATTTGGCGAGTGACAGTTGGTGGAGTTCCCTAGTAAGTGTTAGCAAATTTTAAAAGCTTTTAAGAAAAAAATGTATTCACTTTTAATTCTTTACACATTTTTTTCTTTTAGTTCCTTATATTTCAACTTCTTTAAATATATATATATATATCATCATCATATTCAACCATTATCTATCCACTGCTGGATGAAGGTCTCTCCAAATGCTTTCCACACAAGTCTATCCTGGGCCATTCGTTTCCACGTCACCCCAACCTGTTTTCTTATTTCATCCACCCATCTAGTTTGAGGACGTTTTCTAGGTCTTCGGTGGTCTCTTGGAATCCAGTTCAGAATTTCTGTTGTCCATCGTTGATCAGTTCTTCTTGCAATATGCCCAGCCCATCGCCATTTCAGCCCTTTTACTTTAACAATGATGTCCTCTACTCTAGTTTGCTCTCTCACCCAAGTGTTTCTTTTTCGATCTCTCCTAGTTATTCCAAGCATGCACCTCTCCATGCTCCTTTGCGTTGTCTGTAACTTTCGTATTGCTCCAACTGTTAGACTCCATGTCTCTGATCCATAAGAGAGGACTGGCAATACACACTGGTTGAAGACCTTTCTTTTTAGACACAAAGGCAATTTCCCCTTCAGGATAAAACTGTTTCTTCCAAATGCACTCCAGCCAAGTTTAATACGTCTGTTGAGTTCTTTCATAATGTTGCCATCCATTGAAATCAGCTGGCCAAGGTAAATATATGAATCAGCAATTTCTAGCTCAGTGTTGTCAACTTGTATTTTTGTTTCCTCTACAAAATTATTGAACATGATCTTAGTTTTTTGTAGGTTCATCTTGAGTCCAACTTCTTTACTTCTAGTTGAGAGCTCCTGTACCATGTCTTGGAGTTCTGATGGGTTCGTTGAAAAAATAACAATGTCATCAGCAAACCGCAAATGATTTAAATATTCACCATTTATTTTTATTCCCTTGTTATTCCAATTTATCAGCTGAAAAATCATCTGTAAAGCTGAAGTAAAAAGTTTTGGAGAAATGGTATCTCCCTGCCTCACACCTTTACCAATTTTGATAGTTTTGGTATCTTTATGTAACCGAAATTTTGCACTTGCATTTTTATACACACGTTTCACCATGTCAATGTACACATCCTCAATGTCTGTTGATCTTAAAGAGTTGATGACTGCTGATGTTTTAATAGAGTCAAAGGCCTTCTCATAGTCAATAAATGCAACACACAATGGAAGTTCATATTCATGTGTTCTTTCAATTAATTCTCTTAATACTTGAATATGGTCCACTGTACTGAATCCACTTCGAAATCCAGCTTGTTCTCTTGGTTGAGCTGCATCTAATTTTTTCTGCAGGCGATGTGTTAGCACTTTTGTGAAGATTTTATAAATAGCAGGTAACAAGCTAATTGGTCGGTAATTTTTCAAATCCTCTTTATCACCTTTTTTATGCAAAAGAATTACTGTTGCAGAATCCCATTGGTTTGGTATGTTACCGCTGTTAAGACATTTGGTAAAGAATTTTGCAAGTATGTCTTCTACATATTCTCCAGCTTCTTTTAGGATATCTAATGTAATACCATCATCACCAGGGGCTCTTCCTTTCTTCATACTTTTTATTGCAAATGAAACTTCTTCTTTTAAGATTTTAGGAGCTGTTCCTTCGACTATTTCAATGTCTTCGTTTAATCCACTGTTACTTTCGTATAGATTTTTGTAGAATTCTTCAACTCTTCTAAGTATTTCTTCCCTATTTCTTGTTACGGTGCCATCCTCTCCTTTTAATGCAATGATGTGTTTCTTCCCAACAGATAAACTTCCTTTAACAACCCTAAGGCTCTTGTTATTTTCAATGGCTTTCCTTACTAGCTCACAGTTGAATTTTCTTATGTCTTCTTTCATGCTTTTGCGCAGAGTTTTACAAAGTTCTATGTACTCAATCCTGGAACTGGTATTTTGATTGTCCACCTTCATATCTCTTCGCCTTTTCATGAGCTGTTTCGTCTTCTCAGATAATTTGCTATTGTGCTTTTTACAGGTTACACCACCAATTTCCCCAGCAGTTTCAACTATTGTCTTAACAATGTTTTCATTTGCTTCTGAGATATCAATTTCTTCAATAAGTCCTTCCAGTGCAGAAAAGCGATTTTTTAATTCCAACTTGAATGCCTCGGTATTTACTTTCAGTTTCATTAAATCCACCCTCTTACTTACTTGTTTCCTAATGAGCTTCTGTCGTTCTAATTTAGTATTTAAGTGCACTTTACATCTCACCATTCGATGATCACTTCCAGTATTAAATCTGTTCAGTACGCTGCAATCTTCAATAATTGATTTCTTGTTTGCCAGGATATAGTCAATTTCGCTGGTTCCTCCATTGGGGTGTTTCCATGTCCATTTTCTTTGCGGTTTCTTCTTAAAAAATGAATTCATGATGCTAAGGTTTTCAGCTTCTGCAAATTCGATGAGTTGATCGCCACGTTCATTCCTTTCCCCATATCCGTATTTACCAACCGATGTCTCTCCTTGTTCCTGTTGTCCAATTCTTGCATTGAAATCCCCCATGATGAGCTTGATATGTTGTTTCCCCTTGGTATGTAGCTGTTTGATTTCTTCATAGAATTCCTCAACCTCCTCGTCGGTATGGCTTGATGTTGGTGCATATGCCTGTACTATCTGAAGTTGGTATCGCTGGGTTAGTTGAACAACGAGCCTCGCTGCTCGATCTGACGTGCTTTCGACTTCAAGAAGGTAGTCTTTAATTCTTTTGTTGATTAAGAAGCCAACACCACTTGTTCTTCCAGTTTCCGTTCCTCTATAATAAAACAAATGTCCACTTTTAAGTTCCACCAACTCTTCACCTTTTCTTCTAACTTCACTGAGTCCTACAATGTCCCATTTGATCTTGTCAAGTTCTTCTTCCAATTCTTGAAGTTTTGCTTCAGAAGCAAGGGATCGTCCATTAAACGTAGCCAAGGTCAATAACAAACGGCAGCCTGGGCCATTCCAGTGATTCTTAGCACCCCCTGCTTTCATGCCACACTGACCGCTGCCTTGATCAGGAGCACTCCAGCACCTGGAGACTAGGGGCCATGGTTTTTGGTGTATTAGCATATTGGAGGAATTAGCCATCATTTCACCACGCTGGCTAGACGGGTTGGTGAATTAGCCCTCCCCTTCCGCCTTTCTATCCGTGCAGCAAATATTAATTTGCCACATAAATAGAAAGCTCAGCCTGCACCACTTGAAGGCGGGGTAGGACACTAGGTTACTGGCCTGGCCGGTTCCACACATCGTCACATACGTTCAGCGTGTGGGTCTCCTTCCAGTTAGATACCAGCAACCCTTTTGCAGGCCATATATATATATATATATATATATATGTAAATTTTCCTCGCCCATTTTTGGCGGAAACAGGCTTTGGGACGGGCAGAGAGCCATGTTCCCAAGCCTTTTTTTTACATCACTTCTTAATGTGCCATGTCTAGAAACTTCCTGACAATGTGACACGTGTTTAGGATTGTGGCTTTTTGTATTTCAATGTAGGTGTTTGGGTCAATGTTGAGTATTCCCAAATTCGTCGCAAGCGTTTTTGGTACTATCCCTGTTGCTGAGATGACTAACGGGATGATGAAGATCTTTTCCATACCCCCTTTATATCTCGTACTTCATGTCTGAGATCTTGGTACTTGGTGATTTTCGTTGTGTAGGTTGTCTGTATGTTATTGGTGTTGGGTACTGCTATGTCGATTAAGTACGTGGTATTATTCGATTTATCGACGAGGGTTATGTCAGGACGGTTATGTGGGGCTGTCTTGTCTGTTATGATTGCTGATTATGATTGATATATATATATATAAGAGATATATAAATTTATATTAAAATTAATGATACAACACTAATTAATAAACTTATTACCCCATTGTCATCATAAGTAATCAATGTAGTAATATCTAATGCAAAGTTACATGTGCATTAAGAATTATTGGAGATTCCTTCCCTTCACGCAAAGAATAATTCTTAGTGTATTTCTATCAGGATAT
>QLNU02014848.1:4987-25966 GCA_006491805.2 Dysdera silvatica
AGCATTTTGGGCTACTACACTTCACCTGCGGACCACTAAGATTTTTATAAAAATTTACACCCCTCTATTATTACTGCATCAGAATCGATTTATATTTTTCATTCCAGGTGTGCCCTATGGGCCGTCTGTGATGGAACCGATGGCTTAACGAGACCTCTAAACTACGATACAGTTGCATTCAACTAAGTTGATTGGAAGTAGAACTCAGCTTAGTGGGCCCTATGGCAATAATCATAACCAGTGGGACACAGAGGCGTTTCCTAAATGTTAGTAGGATGATATCAAGTTCTAGGTTCCAGCTATATAACAATTCTGCCTTCACTTGACAAAGGGAGCAGTTGGCTCCCGAAACGTCGTGTTTTTAAACCTTACGCCAGTGTCGAAATAACTATTGTATTGCAATACAAGCGAACCCGCTTATAACGAGTATGAAGAGGTAGGCACATTTGCTCTTTATAACGGAGTTCTCGCTAAACTCGGATTCCTTAAAACAAGATTTAAAAAAGAAATTGACACAAAAGTGAAAACGAGAATATCACACCGTTTACGTATATTATATATCACATATTTAAATATCAGGATTTTAGATGTTTTCGCTACTCACTAATGCTATTATACAAGTTGGTGGTGGATAGACGAGTAAATTCTCATTACTATCTTTGTTTGGAGCTTGTAGCTCAATCGCAGTATCTATAGTAGGGATATTGAATGCCAAATCTAAAAAAAAAAAAGAACGTTTCCTCCTTTTTCGAATGATATTCCTACAGAACTTACGAGGATTCAAAATATTAATTTGTTTAAAACTAAATTAAAACTTTGTCTTTTAAATGTTGAGAGTTAATTTGTTCTGTTCTTTCATCGCCTTTTTATTTTTATCTTAATTATCTTTCTGATTATTACATTATTTATAGAATAAATTTTTCTTTGGACTTGTAAAGTCACCTGCGTCGACTTTTTTCCAGTTTACCCTAACCGAATTTTCACAATGCACCTATACGTTTGTATTGCTATTTTATAATATAGGTCTAATAAATAAAAAATTAGATAATAATTTATTTTTAGGCTCGACCTACAAGTACTTTCTATTTCTTTTTGGTTTTACGGCTCAAAGACTACAGTGGTCATGCTGCGCCGGGACCTACTGTTTTCCGAGGAATCCGAACCTCTTAAGGCCTAGGGAACCAAACCCCGGACTACAGTGAGCAGTGCGATCTTTATGAGATCTCTGAGTAAGCGTTCTTTTTGCACTGCTGGGAGTCGAACCCGGATTAGCGGCGCACTAGGAGAACGCGTTACCACACTGCGCCACCGCAGGGCACCCTACACAAATTAAGGGAAATTTATACTGAACTATGTGTTGCTTGCTATAAAAGGTTCTCTCTCGTCATAAAGGGATTTCGTCCATATTCGGAATATAACCAAATAAATGTTTTATATCCTTTCGTTATAACCGACCTTGCTTAGCCGGGTTCGACTATAGTATGCGCTCCTTATACATACTTGCATAATATATTCGTTGCCTTACTTTTCTATACCAGTGTACAGAAACTTCAGTGATTAAATTGTTAGAAGATTTAAGGCTTCCTTGTCATTGTAAGGCCTTGATTTTTTAATTAGAAAGAAAGTTCTCGTCAGGAGAACAGTGGAAACGTAAAGAGGCCCAGCTACTGCAAATATCTATTTTCACTTTATAGTCGGGGCAATAAACGAATATTTTGGGATTTCGCAGATTTTGGCCTTTTAGGAAATGTTATAATTTCCTCCACATTTGATTTTAAACTTCATTACGTCTTTATACATTCATGTGTCAGAAAAACTGGAATACCTGTCTGGTAACGCGTATATCCTCTTTTCGAGCAGATTTTCGCAGCAACCAAGGCTATGTATAAGGAGGAGGGGGTTGAGTTACGTTTAACTCAAGTTGTTGAACCATATTGGAAAAACCGCAGTAAAGTTAGTTATAACCAAAGGCGCATTCAAAAATTTTCAATTAGATATACAGGCGTAACAATTCAAAATTTACAGGAAGTGGAATTGGATTGTTTTCTTAACAGATCGTTATTTGGCGTTAAACGGAACAGTGTATTTTACACTACTCAAAAAGGGGCTTGAGACCTCTAGGCCCCCTTTCCTATGCCACCGATTAGATATATAGCAGAACCCCGATTATTCGAACTCCGTTTAACCGAAATGGCCAACTGTACTTATTATTATTTTAGTAGAGACTTGTTCAATGCTTTCGGCAAAAATGTTCGTATTCGCTTTCTAATATACTCTGACCTTAAGAGGGAGACCGATATAAATGGTAGATATTGGGCATATAAAAAGATACGTGCATATTTTTTTATATATATCGGGTATACACAAACAGATATATGACTATTTACAATACAATTGATATCTTAATTAACGAGTGCATATACTTTGTAGTATTCTTTACTATCAATATATTTGTTTAGTAATATGTAATTAAACGTGTTTTGGATAAATATTTAATTTCTTTGCACCTTTACTTTAAAAATTAAATTTTTAGATTATCCTTACTTTACTTCTATTATCTTTTGTATTTTAACAGGGCCGGATTTAGGGTATGAAGCGCCCTGAACACAACGATTTTTGACGCCCCTTCCATTGGCGTAACTAGGGAGGCTAACCGGCCTTAGAAAATTTATGCTAATTAGATATATTTCTACTAATTAAGTATAGTACTGCTAATTAGGTACAGTACTGCTAATTAGGTACAGTACTGCTAATTAGGTACAGTACTGCTAATTAGGTACAGTACTGCTAATTAGGTACAGTACTGCTAATTAGATATATTTCTGCCATTGAGGTACAGGGTTTAGTCCCTAGAAAATGGGTTAGCCACCTAGAAAATGATTTAGCTCCCTAGATTTCGAAGCCTCCGCCCCATCTAGCAAGGCTCAGGTAATTCTGTCATTCAGCCCCCTCAAATGTCATGAAAAATCGTGTAAGATAGGGAAGGTGCGACATTTATGGATGTCCATTATTATAAGATATAATAACAACGTTTTTATAAATAAATTAATTTATTTGACGATGTGTGTTTTATTTCTGTTCTGGGGGAAGAGCCGTTAGACTAACGTTTTTTTCAGAATTTCAAAAGAAGGCAAAAGGTGTGAAGGGGCGCTTTCGGGGAGTTCGTATCGACACAATTTTAGGGTAGATAGATTGTAATTAAAAGAGAAAGTTCGCAGATTTTTGCGTTCCTAAAAATTTGGCACCCTATCCACTTGCCCAACCTGCCTATTTATAAATACGGACCTGCCTTAGTGTAGTAGGAGCGGTCCCTACTTGCATCTGTTTATGGGCCCTGATGAAATAGGGGGCCCCTTAGGTTTTAACAACCTTTGCTATATTATGGTAGCAATTACACGCAAGCGGACCCCAACTTTGCATTATATATATATCATAATTATGTGTTAAAAAGGTTCATTCCGCATGTACATAGTAGTATTATTATTAACCTTTCAAGGAGCAGGGGCACTTTCACTCAGCGTTTTTAGAAAAGAAGGCCAAAACCATGTATTTTCCACTGAATTTGGGTTTTCTTTGCCCCTCCCCGTTCATGCTATATTTAACTCTCAAGTTACGCCTATGTGCATGTATATATATATATACATATACATACAGTGAAAATTGGTTATAACTAGCTGGTTTTAACGACGAAATTACTGAAACAAGATGTATTTCTTATACTTTTCTTTATTAGTATACCTTTTATGACTGTCTCTTCCCTTATTTGTTATCTCTCTTCCTCTTCAATTTTTTGTCCAGTATTCCCCTCCCTCCAAACACACACACTTTCCGAGACCGTCTTCAACTTTCTAGTCAACATTCCCTCCTAAAGTTAATTTATGACCTAAACGCCTAAAGAGTACTTGACTATTAGAAAATAAAGCTCTGTATTTGTATGTGGGACCGTTTCTGCTCCCTCTTTTGTTTTTTGCGGATAACAAACGCCGTCTAGAGTAAAAATAGCTTAAGCAGGCAATAAAATACATTCCCTCACAGTTAAAGCAGGAAGTCGGAGACCTCCAAACTTCCATATAAAAATCTTTGAAGACAGCTTTGATGACAAAAGCAGAGCTCCCTTTCTACCAATCACTTTCCAAAATGCCGGACAGAGGTCTTTCATTTTAAAGAGAATGAATCAATTTGTCACAAATCAGCTATCAATATTTTCAACTTAAACAAACTGGATTAAATTTAAAATTAAACAAATAACATAAACTGCAGACTGTATTTACAAATACAGTTTCCGAAATCCAAATCTTTCAGAACCAAATGAAAAACAGATAAGCGAAACTTTTAGCGATTGGGCATATAATTTTAAAAATGTCTAAATATATTTTTTATAATATGTAGTTATTCAAACTGCAATTACTAAAGTATTTGTAGGAGTAACTACAGTAGTAGGAGCATATGAGGTTTCATTTATACTTTATCCACATTTCGGTGCACACTCATTGAAATATTAAAGTTTTAAAATGGCAATATATAAATATCTGAATATCTTAGATGATAACATTTTTAATCCATGCATTCAAAGAAAAGCTTTCTTCCTGGCCTTTCTTTGGGCAAATCTTTCTACGATCTCTGAAAAGTCCGTTTTCAGAGTAATATCCTTTTCCCATGCACATCAACATCAGACTGTTAGGTTTTTCAACTCCCAAAACTGATCTTTGCATGTTTTTTACTCTGTCAAGAGCTGAAAATCCTCTTTCTGCTGTACTGTTTGTAACTGGCAAGGATAGAAACATTCGTAATACAATCTCAAGGTTTGGAAATGTACTTTGCAGATTGTTCCGTTTTATATAGGAGTAGAACTCTGTTATTATTTGCAGATTTTCTAATTGCACATACGCCTTAAAATGGGCAATTACATTTGAAAAACTATCGTCAACACCCTCTGGGTAGTAATGAACAAATTTGTTCGCCTCAATCGTCATATTGTTGTGAGTTACTTCTTCGGCTGATGTTGAACCCAATACAAACCCGATCACACGGTTCTGCGTAACTTCCGCGAACTTATTGTCTCGGTGTTATCTTGAAAGGGAAGAAGTGGCGCAGTATAGCCCAGATGCTCTTGCGCCATAAAAATCCAAACAAACAATCAAAGGGAAGACATGTGAGAAACCAATAAATCTTTCCACCTCTTACTTAGATATGGGGTGGGGAATCTTAGAATAGGATAATCTGTGCCCAAAAAGTCATTTTAGCCCTCTTTAAAGAAAACACATGTGGTTTGAATTACCTCAAAATTCCATCTCTCGGCCCTCGCCCCGAATAATGCGGAAAAATTAAGGAAGTGCTATCTGAGCACTTTTGGCTAAAAGAAATGAGTAAAATTTCTTCGATTCATTCTTTAAATGCAAAAAAAATTCCGTGGGGGGGGGTAGGAGAGGCATTCATGAGCAACTTATGCCTTTATTATTATTGTAAGATAAAAAAATATTTTTCTATGAATAAATTAATTTTATTTGACGAAGATTTTTTTTTGGATTGGGGGGCAAGGGCGGATGCAGAAAAAATTATGGGGGCGCAAAGCTTAAAAATTTAACGTGTAAGTTTAGTTTTATCTTTTACTTGAAAACAATAATTTTTAATGTAAATTTATTATTCTTAGAGGGCTCATCCCCCTGCCTGGATCCGCCCTTGGGTCGGGGGTTGTTTCACACAATTTTTCAGAATTTCAGATTTAGAAAAAAGGTGGAGGGCGCCTTCTCGGGGAGAGCTGATCGACAGAATTCTACGGTAAATAAATTGCAATTAATAAAAATCCGTCGCCTTTTACGCCTCTAGAAATTTGGCGCCCTGGGCAAGTGCCCAACTTGCCCATTTATAAATCCGGCCCTGCCACTCGCTGTATATGCATAAAACCTCAGTGGCTCACAATGTAGAAAAGACCGAATTTTAAATTTGCGAGTGATATATAGGCTTGTGTAAGATGTTCGTTCGTAAGATGCATGTTCCACGGTTTTTCATCGGAAAAAATGATGTCAAAAAGTCGCGCAAAAAAATGAGTTGTTGGCCTACTTCTTGGAGACTTTCATTTTTCATCGTCAGTCGATAGAAGAAGAATAAAAGCGTTACAATGAAGCAATAATTTCAGGTTATAATGAAATGAAGTCAATGGGTTTTTGAGGTAATTTAGAATTTCCTGTTTTTAAAAGATTTCTGGTGTCAATGCGTGGTTATGAAATAAAATGCAGCGAAAATAAAAAACGGCAGCTGAACATGATTACAAATAAGTTCTAAAGTAAATAACATATTTTTTTTTATCTGAAAAAAAAAAAGGAATTTATCAAAAATTTGATTTATTTCAGAAAGCGCATGTTTTTTTAAACACAGGTTACATAAAATGCTCTATACAAAATGTGGTGTCATGATTTGTTTGTTTTTATTTGTCTTTAGATTGTAAACGGATAAAGCTCAGATGGTAGAGCCTCCGCCTGTCAAGTGGAAGGTCGTGGGTTCAGGTCCCACCGAACGCAGAAATATTTATTTTCTTTCGAACGTTTCACCATCTAATCACGCCATACCATCGGCGTTGGTATCACTACGCCAATAAACGTTGATTGATTGACATTGTTGTTTGATTTAATCTGCGTAGTGTTCGATTTATTTAAATGACTATATTAATCAATACAACTACATTAATTATGCAAAATTATACTATAATCAATATGACTATATCAATCAAGAAAATACTATTCTACTCAATACGACTATACTAATTAATACGACCATATTATTTAACAAAAGTTATTAATCAATAAAACTGTAGTAATCAATACGACCATATTTTTAATAAAAGACTATACTAATCAATAAAACTAATCCTAAGACTCTACTAATCAATCACTATTAATAATAAGGCAAAAGAAGTAAAGAAAATTTAGTTGAACTGTAGACGACACGTTAAGAAAGGTTAAGATTAATAATAATTCTTACATTAACTAGTTTCCTTGATGTAAGGAAATCATCCAAAGCGATTAATCATCACATTTTTTGAGGAAAATGCCTGCTACTTGCTTAAAAGGAATGCATTTTATTACAACTTAAATACTACATGTCAAAATCTGCATTCACATACAACCAATTTTGCAAAAGACAAATGACAGGAGATTGTGAGAAAGTTGTTTGAGTATTATTTATCGCTCGAAGTTTAAGAATATTGAATAGAGTGCTGCTTTATTTCAATTTTCTGGAAATAAACAAATACTTTGCTAGTATTTAGCTGCTTGGCTATTATATTTTGTTAACGATTCTCATAATAAGTTTCCATAGTAAAAAAATTCTTTCAGACTAAGTGCAAAATTAAGAATCTTTCAATTATTGTTTACCCATTACTAGATAAAGATTCTTCTAAGTACTCTTTCTGCATAAGTATCCGTTTTGAGCAATTCGGTTCCAAATTAATCTTTCCAAGTATCTTACGTGAGTATCCGTTTTGAGCAATTCGGTTCCAAGTTAACCTTTCCAAGTACCTTGCATAAGTATCTGTTTTAAACAATTCGGATGGAAGCAAAAATAATTTACAATACTTTTAGTTATTAATATATAAAGCGAAATCAAACCTTTTAGTGATATTTTTGGCACTGTTTATTTTTAACAATCCTGTCAATATCCGGTCTTATTTTTGATATTACAATCCTAAAAGTGTTTCCAAGGTGGACGTCAGTTATTCTGGTCCTAACTTTTGATTTTACCAACTTCATTCTTGACAAACGCACTGGCGTACGTAGAAGGGTTGATGGGAGTGTAGTTCCTATTGCGATGAAATTTTGTATATATATGCATATGAATATCTGGAGTTATAGCTCTATAACCCCCCCCCATTGTAAGCCTGTAACCCTCCCCTTATGAACTTTCTGCGTACGCCTATGCGCAGATGTAAGTGTTCCCGAACAGTGACATTTTCTGATCATGCAGTCAGATGGTTGGGAAGATGTTCTTATTGATATATTTCGATTAGAACGAACTCAATGTGTCCTAAGTTGCTTTTTTTTTTAAAAAAAAAAATCACTATTGCATTGTAAATCAATAACACAATCCCTAATGCCCATATATGTTAAAAAACTAAAGTAAAACACTTTTGAGGGAAAACCGCGTGTTACTTTAGTTTTTCACAGTTTTAAAATATTTAGTATGAAATGTGAAAACGAGAACAGAATAAAATACTTAGATTTAAGACTCAGAGGAAGCAAAGGGCCTTATTTTTGTGTAAAGTAATTTGTATTTTTTATGAACCGGCGGGCCGCATAAAACATGTCAGCGGGCTGCTGGTTGAAAACCCCTAGGATAGAGGAGGATTCACGTGGTACAATTTTTGATTTTCAGACAAAAAATTTATTAAACGTCAGAGATGTAAAGTATCAATAAATATGAAGTTATCTACTAAATACCCTAAAAGAACTCGGTTTTTGATTCAAAAAGACGCCAATGTAACTATTTATTAACTACTAAATTATTTAGTTATTCATAATCTGTTATATATTAGACGTTCTGTATATTATATTAAAATGAATTCATTGTGAAATCTCTAAAATTAACTTAAAGTAACTGTCGAAAATATTGCCCAATCAGAACCTTAAAAATATTTTCCTGCCATTTGAATGGATCATTTTACCTTCAAACTTCTAAACTCATGTCATTTTTTTGTGTTTCCGAAACAGATTACTTAAAAAAAATAGCTATTATATTAAACAATTGTTATAGACACATGTGTAGAATATAAAAATTTACCATTTGTGAACTGGTGGTCTTAATCTTTCAAGCTCTAAGCCTCGTATATGGTCCAAGATTTTCTGTTCTTGCAATTTCAACGCCTGGGCCTTTAGTCTTGCTAATTCGTGGCGGAATGCCGAGCTTACCATCCAGTACGGTTCGTCCTCTTTGATATATGGTAAAGAAGTGCTGTTTGCTTTCTTCTGGTCTGATAGCTTTCCATCCACGTCCTTCATGTCCTGGATTCTTGCTTCCATCCTTGGTGACCGTAGTAAAGATTCCGCAGATTTGGACAGTGCGATGGACCTCGGCGAGTGGATCAGCGAATCGGCAACTAACTCATTTCCTAAGTGATTGACTTTCGATGGCACCAGGATTCTTTTGGTGAGATGATCTTTGTTCCTTTGGGCAATATTCAAATTGTTGCTTTCCGATAACCGTAAATAGTCATCCTCAATAATTTCTGGCACCATGCTATCTCTATACATACCATTAGACATCAGCGACTTCCGAAAATAATCGTCAGCTTTTAAGAACATGTTTGTTTCGAAATCAGAATAGTATGGATCGAAACTACCATCTTCTTTCATTGAATATGGAAAGGGAAGCATGTGCCCAAGTGTCATTGGACAAAAGCTCCTGATACTGTATTCTTCTTCTAATGGTAGTCTTTTCTTTACATGGTTGCCACTTTGGGCAATGTCCCTGATCTTCCTGAGAGTGTGTTCATAAGAACTGTTAACTCGTTGATGAACTGGGCGAAGAAACCAATTGGAGGATGGTAGTCTTAAAGAACCATGGCCATGATTATGTCTCTTCCTTTGTACATCGGAAATCCGTCTCGATGTTGACGTTGCAGGATTATTGCCAGAATTCTTAATGTCAGGCAATGTTTTGGAATCAGAAACACGCATTTCAAAATCGATACAATTCGTTCTCACAAAATTCTCATTTTTGAAAAGTTATAGAGTATTTTTCACCTCTAAACTGTATTATTTGTTTACCTATTACCTAACAAAAGCAAATGAAATAAAAAATATTTTTTGTCCTCGCTTTTTCAAGATTCCTTTGAGGGCCTTCTTAGTCAGCTACTTCTCGTAATACCATCTGATGTCCCAAAAGCTTTCTGTGAATGCCTTTAACAATGAGAATGATTTGATATCCACTTTCACAGAATTCTCAGAAATCTTTTCCTTCTTGTTTGTGTTCCATAAAATCAAAGACGTTGCTATAGAGAATCGATCGCATCTGTCCTAGTTTCATACTTCTGTAACTTCCTTTTATCTTTATAAGTTTTCTTCTATCTTTTTATTTCTTCCCTTCCCAAGGAGAACAAATTTCTTTATGAATACAATAATGCGTTTGTTTCGTACTGTATGAGGTACTAATGAAACATTTATTAAACCTTTTGGTTGCGAAATCGTTTATTAGTTTTTAGACCGATTTTGATACAATGATCGAATATTAAAGCCGTCAAATATTGAACTCAAGAATTAACATAAATGTTAAAAAAAATTACATTAATTAATAGCTCGGAAAATGCTATATAGGTTCCATATACACTTACTGAAAATTGTAGCAGCAATGGAGATACAAAAATGCATATATAAACCAAAACAAAGGAAATGTGAGGAATTAAGTAAAAGTGCTACACTTTTGACAAATTTGTTCAAGTATGAAATTATTGTTATTATTATTATTATTATTATAATATTTTTTACAAGTTATAACGCACCTCTGGGCATTACGTCAAATACCGTTTAATCCCTACCTTAGAATTTATGTGAAGAATATATTTTAAAAATCAATAATCGTAGAATACAGTTCAGAACAGGGATTCTCAATAGGCGAACCGCGGGCCAAATCCGGCCCGCGAACAATTAAAATTGGTCCGGCTACAAAGAGACAGAAACAGAAAATGTTTTCTAGGGGGCTAATTTCCTTCCAAAGGGTAAATTTTTTCTAGAGGGTGGAGCTTAAGCTCTTACCTCAGTGATATCTCATTGAATCGAAAAATTTCTAGGAGAGGATAAACACCCCCTAGCCTTCCCAATGTCTATATAAAATATAAGACTATTTCATAGCTTCTGGTTCACCGACCAAAAAAAAAAAAGGATTCAAAGGGGTCTACGATGGAAACTAATTTAGAACCCCTGGTTTAGAAGCTCAAAGAATACAAGAATTTGTATTTCAACGAAGTCAGAAAATTCGGTCGTGGATTAACCAGTTCAAAAATCTGTCAGTAGTCAGCCAATGAAATTATTTTAGTGCTTCGTAAATTTTAGAGGTATTGCCTTGTCCATATCCCCACATATTCATATGCATACCCTCACGTACCTAGGCTTGTATTTACCCTTAGGATCAAGCCTAAAGGCGCCGACTTTAGAAAACTACCAGATCTCAAAAACCGCCTCCGCAAAGTGGGGCGAAGTGTTTGAAAACCAGACGTTTAAAAAAAAAACCAGTTTTGACATATTTTCTTGTTCTTTACACTCTATCTGCTTAAAAATATGTTTCCATCATTAAATTTGATTAAAAATTCCGACCGAAAATATTTTACGAAGCTCACACTTTGAGCAACTATAGTGATGTTCTATCTTTGACACATATGGTTTCAGGGAAATTTCACATTGAAACTAAATAACAACGATAGTTAAAACAAACTCTTACAAGACGCCCTACAACAGCAGGATACTGATTCTTCTCCAGGCTTTCTAATTTGCTTTTTTTGCAAACAATTTTTAATGTTATTTTGTCGAAAAAGTAATGAAAAATAAATAATAACATAATAAGTTTTGATTGTTGTTGTGTTTTTCCCCTCCTAAAGTTGAATGGGTGATGATTATTTAAGTTTTCATTTATCACTGCTTTAGAATAAAATATGCACCATAAAATTTGAGGGGTCAAATGGTGGAGAGATGAGGTGGTGGTGGTGGGGGGGGTAAATGGAGCCTCCTATAGACATTCAGCCTAGGGGCGCAAAATATGTAAATCTGGCCATGCACGTACCCTATTTTACACATATATCTAGTTTCCATATGTCTTTTGTGTTTTAATATTGTGATATCCGTTGAAACTTAACCTAGCTCTACATCAGGGACGCCAACTCGAAGAGACAATTGAGTAGTCTAGCTAAGACCCAATCTTATTTTCTTAGCATAAACTCCCATATGAGTAATTATAGGAAGGAGGGACTGAGAAATTTATTACCTTCTTCTCAAGGCTGTAAAACAGTTTAGTGAATGTACAAGATACTAAAATGCTGCAAAAATAATTGATACTGCTTGACAATTAGTAATGAGCTAAAAAGTACCCTATTTTAAAATGTATTTGTAAAAATTTCGAAAGTAAATGCAGAGCAGAATCGGGCAAATCAAATATTCGAACGCCTAGGGAGGTTTTGAGTACTCCTGCCCCCCAATACGAGCGCCCATGTCTCTTAGGTTTGGTTTTCAATCTCAAACGGGGAGATTTTCTACTCTCATCCCCATAATTTTATTGAAAGGAACGACTTAAAATCTGAAACTGACAAATAAAATTTGTTTTCGTTTATTTCAATTACAGTTTAACCTCAATTTAACGATTTTCACGGGATTAGTGAAAATAATCGTTAAATTGGGGAATTCGTTAAATCGGGAGAACATATCGGAATTCGGAACTAATGAGGAACCCACGGGGAGAGGGGCAATGGGTCGCGGGCCTTTCCTTGAGCTTAAAATTTACATGTAAATACAATATTAAATTAAAAAATAACAATATTTTTTACATTTTCGCCCCCCCCCCCAGCAAAAATCATGGGTGCACTATTAATAGGAACTGAAATAAAAAAAATTATCGAAAAGGAAAATGACAAAAACACTTACCGACGTTCGGAAGAACACGTATTAATTTTAATAAACATAAAACACAAATACGTACGTATTTACTATTTCGAAAAGAAATCTTTGATTGGTGTTCGTTTTGGTTTTTCTTGAGAGTTGGCATTTAATATTGTTTTTTCGATTTTTTAAAATGTATCGAAACGTTCATCGCTGGTATCAAAACAGAGTAAGCACTTCTTCGCACACTGTTGATTGGTTGGTTGGTTGTACTTTTTCCTGTCTGGGATTACAGCGTCGCCTTCGGAGGCCACCCTTTTGGGCGCAGTATAGCCCAGATGCTCTTGCGCCATAAAACACCTAAACAAACAAACCACCCTTCCCAATGAAACCCTTGCACAATTCCTCCTGCTGGTTGTACTTTTATGGCGCAAGTATATGTATAAGACAGTGACAGATTTACAGTAGCGCTCATAAGTATTTTGACAAACAGTTTTTGTCAATTATTTTATTTCCTCTATGTTTCATTCTATCTGAATACAAAATACCTTAATAGTGAAATAATATATATTTAAAAATGTATAAAAAAGCATTTATTTCAAAGTTTGTAATAATAGAAATTATACTTGATCTTAATCTCTTGGGTCATAAGTATTTTGACAAATGTTATTTTTATAGCTCAGTCTTGTTTTGACTGATAACTTAAAAGCAAAAAACACTTCAGTGTTTAATATTTGGTTGAATAGTCACTGGAAGCAATAACAATCGTGCATTTTTTGGCATCGTGTCGAGTAAATGTACAATGCGCTCTTGAGGAATATTTTCCCACTCACGGCACAGTGCATCGAAAAAAGTATCCTTATTTGTGTAGTTTGTTTGTCTGGCACGTTTGTCTAGTTCTACTCACATGGGTTCGATCGGGTTTAAGTCCGGGCTTTGACTATGTCAACCAAACATTTTCAATTCCTTTTGCTTCAAAAAACTTTTGACATGTTGAGATGTGTGTTTTGGGTCATTGTCATGTTGGGAAATCCAGCGATCGCGAATTTTCTTCTTGGTATTGGGTACCATGTGATTTTTAAGTATATCACAATATTTGATGCGATCCACGTTTCCGTTAACACGAACTAGAGATGACCCAATGGCCGAAGAATCACCCCCATACCATAACCTTCCTCCACCATGCTTTTTGGTTGGAACTTGATATTTGACAGCGTTTCTTTTGTTTGAAAGGCGCCGAGCATACTGCGTATTATCAGATGAGAAAAGATTAAACTCACTTTTATCGCTCCCGAAGACATAGTTCTTAGTAGTCCAGTTTCGATATTTTTGGGCAAAGCTAAGTCGAGCCTTTCTATTCCTTTCAGATATAAGAGGCTTTTTGCTTGGCCAGCGACCATTTGAATTTGATTCCTTTAGATGTCATTTTATGGTGAAAACGTGCACTTTTACTTTATAATTTTCCTCTAAATCATCTTTTAAGTCTACAGAAGTTAGACGGGGATTATCTACAGATTTTCTTCTGAGCGTTTTATCAGTTCTGCTAGACGTTTTTCGTAGCCGTCCGAATTTAGGATTATT
The DNA here is from genome assembly GCA_006491805.2 of Dysdera silvatica. Lineage (NCBI taxonomy): Eukaryota > Metazoa > Arthropoda > Arachnida > Araneae > Dysderidae > Dysdera > Dysdera silvatica. The sequence continues at coordinate 19,141 of QLNU02014848.1, forward strand.
GGATATGGTTCCCCCCTTATTGAAAACTTTATTCCACACACTTACAATTTGTCTGGATAGATTGAAATCACGAGCTACACTTGCTTGTCAGCAACCTTCTCTTAAAGCTACAATTAAAGTTTTTTTAAGTTTTCAGCGTATTCCTCTTCTTTTGGCATGCCGTCACAATCAAAAATGACTAAGAGAAGGCTTTTTGCAAAATATAACACATTATTTAATTAAGTATATCTACGAAAACAAATTACTAATTAGCATGTAAAAACACTTTTGAACGAATTTTCTTATTTGAATTATAGGAAAAGGCAATTGCTTACGTAGCGCTAATTCATTGTTATCGAAGAACGTGCAACTCTGCAGTGAATTACGATATATCACTATATAAGTGAATGCTTTAATATCGATGGCGCTGGCAAACAAAAACTATTTGTTAAAATACTTATGAGCGCTACTGTATGTGTAGGTCAAATAAGCCAGCCCTAGGTCCACACGATTTTAGGGCCTCTCCAGGGCCTTCATGGAGTTTAATGTTATTTAAATTTAAGCGTTATTTTAAGCTTGTTTATTTATAAATCTTCGGATTTTATTATTAATAATCTCGAATATTAAAGGATGTAAGATATTATTACCCTCCGCAGGGATAACACAATTGCCAAATAATGATCAACACACAAAGCCACCGGGGTGAGTTTTGCGGTATTTCGTGAGGAAATTTATTATACGTGGGTGTCGAAATTTATTAAGTTGAATATCAAAGATTATCAACTTCATAGACAAGCTCATGAGTTTTTGACTGAAAACAGCGGAGACCATATTCTTTAGGGGCCCATTCACCCCTTCCAGCCTGGGGCCCATCCTTTAATCCGGCGCTGACTGGAACAAATGAAAGCAGAATTGCTGTGTTGTGCTGTCTCCTTCTTTTAAAATCACGCAAGCTTTCAAAAGCCATTCTCAAAAATTTATGTGCATTTGCTTATGCCCGTGAGGAACAATGTTTCCAAATGCGAAAAGGAAAAGCGGATTTATTTCCTACGAAGCTATAAATATTTGTATTTCTTATCGTTAACTTTCCAGACCAAGTTTGTATTAACATATTTAGATTACATTCTCATCATTTCGAAAGAGATTGAAAATAGGAAAAGGTCACACTGAGGAGTGTAGAATGATTGTGATCATAAACTTTTAAAATAGTTCACAATAAGAACAAAATAATATTTTTTTTATATATATATAAACGAGGATAAATACGTAAAATTGTTTTCAGTGTTAGCTATGTTAATGGAACGAACGTGTGGGATCAATTTCATGAATGAATAAAACCGGTGAGGATTTCACAATAAGCTAGGCAGGTTGACATTGGCGGATACAAGTGGGGGTGATGAGGCGATCGCCCCCCTTGAGCTGGAATTATTTTATGGAAAATGAAATTAAAAGTAACGGACATTTGGCTAAATATAGGGATCGGAAACCTATCGCTCTACCCTTGAAAGATTTATGGATTAGCCCTTGCAAGCCTTGGGCCTTAAAATGTAGGGAGCCTCAAGCAAAGGCGGAGATTCTTGCTTGTTTGTTTGGCTTTTTTATGGCGCAAGAGCATCTGGGCTATACTGCGCCAAATTCTTGAGATTCTTGAGATCAGCATAGTACATATTACAACATGTTGTCATAACGCATTGCAGTCTTTAAACAGCCATTCAGCAATGTGCTTGCACTTCATTTTAGAATAATATTGTCTTAAATGACTCAATATTAGCATTAATTTCTGAATTGATCCATGCCAAGAAATTTTCGTACCTAATGCAAAAATGTAAAATGGCACTCCTCATAAAAAATACTAGTTGACTGGCAGGTGTCATATAGTCATATATTATATAGCTACAATATATGACTATATGACACCTGCTATTTTAAATTATCAACTATATTTTTTAATTCTAACGCAAAAACATCCATCTAGAATAATAATCTACCCCATTCATTGGCGTATGCAGGGGGATGTTGATGGGGGTTGTGACCCCCATTGCAATGAAATTTTGTTAAAGGTAACATAGGAATATATGAGTTGTAGCTCTATAACTCCCCCACTTATGAACTTTCTGCCTACGCATATGATCCCATGTTATCTTATTCGATGCTTCTTCAGCCTTCAACTTGGAGCAACTGTTTCGTTTGCCTTCAGCAACTCGTTCTTCAGCAACTTTTTCTTCGGCAAGACCTTGGTTTTTCAATTATTATACGTTCTGCTTTCTTTTTATGACATATTGCTTCATTTGCAAGGACAAAATTCAATAACTTTTTGGTTTTATTGCGCTATTAGAAGCGCAATAACACCAAAAGCAATTATCGCGCACATGTTGTTTTGATGTAAAATGCGCAGAATAAAAAGATAGCAACAAAATTTGTGCCTTGATTTAGTTTCTACACAATCTCATTTTTGAAAAAGATTCGTTTAATATTTCCAATCTCCCTAATTTTTAAGAAAATGTTATATATACGGTTTATAAGATATTATTATCTTTCTCAATATTAACACAATTTATACAAATCGAACACTATGCAGATTAAAATAAAAACGATTTTTTATTAACGTGTTTTAGACGTAGTAATAATAACGCCGATGTTATGGCATGTTTAGATGGTGAAACTTTCGTACAGAAAAGAAATATTTACTGCGTCTGGTGAGGCACGACCGCACGACCTTCTACAACTCACAGGCATGCACAGAAAGTAATTGGCCTCTTCATTCCAGAGGTACATATATATATATATATGCACCTTGAGTTGCAATGCTTTTCTACTAAACTGATAGAAACGGCGAACTCAGACCAAAAGGTATCATTTGTGCACCTTTTAAGCTTCCTTTTAGGCACTAGATGTCTCTGGTAAGCACAGAAAATCGCGGGACGAGAATTTGCTTTTGCGGATTTGCATCACGTCGACCAACGCTCGGGTCTTAAGAGGATAAGGAGGTGGGGGTTGCAAGCTTTGAATGGGAGGTTATAGAGCTAAAACTCCATATATATGGCCTGCAAAAGGGTTGCTGGTATCTAACTGGAAGGAGACCCACACGCTGAACGTATGTGACGATGTGTGGAACCGGCCAGGCCAGTAACCTAGTGTCCTACCCCGCCTTCAAGTGGTGCAGGCTGAGCTTTCTATTTATGTGGCAAATTAATATTTGCTGCACGGATAGAAAGGCGGAAGGGGAGGGCTAATTCACCAACCCGTCTAGCCAGCGTGGTGAAATTATGGCTAATTCCTCCATTATGCTAATACACCAAAAACCATGGCCCCTAGTCTCCAGGTGCTGGAGTGCTCCTGATCAAGGCAGCGGTCAGTGTGGCATGAAAGCAGGGGGTGCTAAGAATCACTGGAATGGCCCAGGCTGCCGTTTGTTATTGACCTTGGCTACGTTTAATGGACGATCCCTTGCTTCTGAAGCAAAACTTCAGGAATTGGAAGAGGAACTAGACAAGATCAAATGGGACATTGTAGGACTCAGTGAAGTTAGAAGAAAAGGTGAAGAGTTGGTGGAACTTAAAAGTGGACATTTGTTTTATTATAGAGGAACGGAAACTGGAAGAACAAGTGGTGTTGGCTTCTTAATCAACAAAAGAATTAAAGACTGTCTTCTGGAAGTTGAAAGTACATCAGATCGAGCAGCGAGGCTCGTTGTTCAACTAACCCAGCGATACCAACTTCAGATAGTACAGGTATATGCACCAACATCAAGCCATACCGACGAAGAGGTTGAAGAATTTTATGAAGAAATCAAAGAGTTACACACCAAAGGGAAACAACATATCAAGCTCATCATGGGGGATTTCAATGCAAGAATTGGACAACAGGAACAAGGAGAGACATCGGTTGGTAAATACGGATATGGGGAAAGGAATGAACGTGGCGATCAACTCATCGAATTTGCAGAAGCTGAAAACCTTAGCATCATGAATTCATTTTTTAAGAAGAAACCGCAAAGAAAATGGACATGGAAACACCCAAATGGGGGAACTAGTGAAATTGACTATATCCTGGCAAACAAGAAATCAATTATTGAAGATTGCAGCGTACTGAACAGATTTAATACTGGAAGTGATCATCGAATGGTGAGATGTAAAGTGCACTTAAATACTAAATTAGAACGACAGAAGCTCATTAGGAAACAAGTAAGTAAGAGGGTGGATCTAATGAAACTGAAAGTAAATACCGAGGCATTCAAGTTGGAATTAAAAAATCGCTTTTCTGCACTGGAAGGACTTATTGAAGAAATTGATATCTCAGAAGCAAATGAAAACATTGTTAAGACAATAGTTGAAACTGCTGGGGAAATTGGTGGTGTAACCTGTAAAAAGCACAATAGCAAATTATCTGAGAAGACGAAACAGCTCATGAAAAGGCGAAGAGATATGAAGGTGGACAATCAAAATACCAGTTCCAGGATTGAGTACATAGAACTTTGTAAAACTCTGCGCAAAAGCATGAAAGAAGACATAAGAAAATTCAACTGTGAGCTAGTAAGGAAAGCCATTGAAAATAACAAGAGCCTTAGGGTTGTTAAAGGAAGTTTATCTGTTGGGAAGAAACACATCATTGCATTAAAAGGAGAGGATGGCACCGTAACAAGAAATAGGGAAGAAATACTTAGAAGAGTTGAAGAATTCTACAAAAATCTATACGAAAGTAACAGTGGATTAAACGAAGACTCTGAGATAGTCGAAGGAACAGCTCCTAAAATCTTAAAAGAAGAAGTTTCATTTGCAATAAAAAATATGAAGAAAGGAAGAGCCCCTGGTGATGATGGTATTACATTAGATATCCTAAAAGAAGCTGGAGAATATGTAGAAGACATACTTGCAAAATTCTTTACCAAATGTCTTAACAGCGGTAACATACCAAACCAATGGGATTCTGCAACAGTAATTCTTTTGCATAAAAAAGGTGATAAAGAGGATTTGAAAAATTACCGACCAATTAGCTTGTTACCTGCTATTTATAAAATCTTCACAAAAGTGCTAACACATCGCCTGCAGAAAAAATTAGATGCAGCTCAACCAAGAGAACAAGCTGGATTTCGAAGTGGATTCAGTACAGTGGACCATATTCAAGTATTAAGAGAATTAATTGAAAGAACACATGAATATGAACTTCCATTGTGTGTGGCATTTATTGACTATGAGAAGGCCTTTGACTCTATTAAAACATCAGCAGTCATCAACTCTTTAAGATCAACAGACATCGAGGAATATTGGTATCTTTTTAAACTGTAGCTAGCTTTTTAAAGTATACACTGATAATTAAATTTTTAATTTGCATTTAAAATGAATTGTTGTATTCATCTTGTGAATGTTCCCGAAGGGGATGTAATTAAAACTTCCCCAATTAGTTGGAATAAAGTACGGAACTGCACACGATCTTGATCTACAACTAACGATGATACTGTGTTATGGTTATTTCCGCGCACCTTCATTCCAGACATTCAATCAAATTTTCGAAGCTTATTGATACTCCACCGACCACCAGTAATTCAGAAGGCGGTTCTTAACCTTTCTAAGGTCCCACTTTCCAAAAAACAACTGAACCTGCTGTCTTTGAACTCCAATTTTTGCATTTCAAAACCCGTTCATCCTAAAAGATTTATCGCCCCTGTGGAGCGTGCTCTACAGTTCAGCAAAATCAACTGCGGCCAAAAAGAGGTACTGAGGCATCTGGTGGCGGAAGCTTTGTCCTCTAACTCCAAGCCGAAACCTAACATTCCTATCTCGGACCAACGTGTGATCAGGAATTTGTATTCAAACGATAATTTGATTATCACTAAAGCAGACAAAGGCGGGCAGATGGTGGTTATGGACAAAGAGAAATACATTGAAGGAGTCGACAACCTCATCACTGAAGGTCCTTATAAAGTGCTCAAGAAAAACCCATCTTCCGCTCAACTCTTTAATGTTAGTAAAATAGTCCGGTCATCAAACATCTTGGATCCCAAAACGAAGAAATCCGTAGTTCCTTCTATTGCTAACGTCGCAAGACTGTATTGCCTCCCGAAGGTTCATAACCCGGCATTCCATTGCGGTCTATAGTCTCCAACATCGGTACCGCAACCCATCCCCTAGCCAAATTTCTCGTTCGCAGATTTTCTCCGCTCCTGGCTAACAACCATTATACTGTCCTTAATTCTTCCGAATTCATTTCCAAATTAAATTCCTCTTCTTCTTTCGCTTCTTCAAAAATGGTCTCGTTCAATATCAAAAGCCTTTTCACAAATGTTCCCGTTCAGGGAGCTCTTGAAGCCCTTATCTTTCGTATGAAAGAATTTCATTTTATTGATGCTGAAATCAGGAATTAGTCAAATTTACTGAGATCTGTATCACACAGACTTGCTTTTCTTTTCGGGATCAATTATTTTCGCAAACTGATGGCCTTGCCATGGGAAATCCTCTTTCACCCATTTTATGTGATATTTACATGCATTATGTCGAAGAGGATATTCTCAATCTCATACCATTTAAACTGTGGATTAGATATGTGGATGACACATTCGCTATTCTTCCAAACGATTGTTCAGATCTCTCTACAATTCTCACCACCTTAAATTCCGTCAACCCTCACATACAATTCACTTTGGAAGAAGAAAACAACGGTTCATTGCCTTTCCTGGACGTTTTGGTACATAGATCGCCGTCCGGATTCCAAACCAGCGTATATCGGAAACATTTTGCTGTTAGCCTCCCGCCGCATGCTGCTTCCGCCCATCCACAAAGCCAGAAGATAAGCACGTTCTACTGGTTGATTTCACGTGCTCTTAAGTTTTCATCATCTGAAGAATAACTTA
>QLNU02014851.1:0-19663 GCA_006491805.2 Dysdera silvatica
TTTTTTTTTCCAAAGAACGATTTTGCAAACACATTTCCCCCCAAAAAAGACCCGGCTCCCTTTTTTATTCAAGTCTTGCAGTAAACGTGTGAGAATTTTTCAGAGTGATCTGCAAATCTGAAATTGAAGTAGAAAAGTGGTCCGCGAGTCCAATTGAAGTGGAAAAATGGTCCGCGGGTACAATTGAAGTGGAAAAGTGATCCACGGCTTAAATTGAGTTGGGAACCACTGGCTTGAAGAATTGACGATATCGGCGGAAGTATAAACGTTTCGTTGCAAGAAGCAAACATGTAACACATAAAAATTATAAAATTTCATTCTTTAGTATATAATCAAGTGCAGAAGAGTATCGCCCTATGTTGTAATACTTTTGGTGTAACTGCAATCACCCTCCTAGAGAAACTATTCAATTCAAAAATATTGACGAAATATCTTTTCGCTTAATTGACACGATTTTCAGTGATAATGAACGTAATTTACATCCTTTTTTTTGAAGTGCAGCCATTGTGAGGAACAGGTTACGCTTTGAACACTTTTATGAAAAGTATCATTATCGTAACTTATAAAAACAGTTCCGGATTTCCATATTTTGAGTCATTTTTATAATTTTCTCATATTAAATGCCTTTGATTGATTTACAACATTCAAACTTCCAACTTCGAATTTTTACGAGAGCCAGGTCGACTCCGTAAACAATAGTAGACGTTCAGTATGACACAATGCTTGTCTACTTTTTAAAACAAGTTATTTACATGTAAAATTGTTGAAATGCAAGCTGCATTAAGGCATTTTTCTTTATTAAAAAAGTATATAAAATATTTTGATGTTACGACCGTAAAATTTAGATTTTTTTCCTTTTTATTATGCCATTGTATTTCCTAAAAGTGATGTGAACGAAGTTTTCAGTATAAGCGTAATTGAATAATAAATGCTTCATGCCGATTCTTCTAAACCATAGCCAAACGCGTCAACTACCTTTAAATTCCCCTTTTAAAAAGCTTAGTTTTTATAAATTTTTTTAAAATACTCTGAATGATCTGTCGTGTACTTTTATAATTTTATTCGTTAAATGCAACCACCTTCTTTATTCGAATCGAGTTCAGAAATTATTATCTTCATATACAGTGCGAATAAAAAATATCAAGCTTCATTTAAAAAGTACAATTTTTGAACTTTGAATATTAATAAAAAATATTTATATGCTATTCACAAAAAACTGATTTCATATTTTTAATAAGGAACTTAGGGACTATCATTTGTGATATGTCTTGTCTCAAAGTGCGAGCTTCCACAAAAGTGGTTCCCTTGTTAGTAACGAGGTCCTGTTCTAAATAAAGGGCAGTCAAGTACGTTTCGAAATCCAGTCAACAATTGTTCCTTTGTTTTAAATAGCACTGTTAAAAGTTGGAGGTAATAGATTTAGCAAAACGCTAACATACGTTTTGGTTATCTAATAAAGATAACATTCCACCAAAGCATCCCACATCTCTTAGTAACAGATTAGATAAACAACGAATTTATTCTATAACGCAAGGATTGCTAAGCGCATGCAGTCCCAAAACCGACAATTTTTAGAGGCACCCAAAACCTATTTCATCTAGGGCAGTGGTCCCTAAACTGCTCCGCAGAATATCTCCAAGTTCTACAAGATATCGAAAAGTAAAATACACATAAAACTAGTACCTAGTGGCCATAAAAACGGTGCATAAGTATTATTATTATTAGGTAAAAAATGATCTAGTTTCGAAAATACGTTGGAAATCAGCGTAGATATCAATTATTGTAAACTGAAATACAGTGAAACCTGCTTAAAGTAACCACTTTTGGGACTAGACTGCAATGGCCACCATAGAGAGGTGGTCACTATATACGACGGACTTTGATATAGGCAATGACTAAGTCCCTACCAGTTCTATCTTATATGGTCCTCTTTCCAGGTTCCACTGTACATGTCATGGGCCCATCTCATTTTTGCCTGCCCGTACATTCTCGAAATCACACCAAAATATGCTTAAAAACACCTTCCATCGTCAATACTACTGTCATACGGTTTAATACCTATGTAGGTGCCTGATGAAATTACGGTCACCTTGATATCAAAGACGTGCATATGTAAAATTGATGTTTCGATAAAACGATACTTAACGTTTAACTTCGTTTTAACGGAAAAAAGTTTAGATCAAAATTTAAATCATTTAAGAAGTGGAAAAATAATTCGTGCTTTTATTATCAGATAAAATATTGGGCAACAACAAATCCTTATGCCGAAGTACCCTTGGAATAAGGAAGACGGCAATGCCTGTAATGAATTTCACTCCTGAAAAGTGCTTCGCCATGACTTCTCCCTTAAAAAGCGCTCCGCGACTTTGGGAACCGCTGGCAACAGAGGCGTAGCCAGGAGGAGTTTTGGTGTTGTAATCCCCATCGCAATGAAATTTTGTATATTTAACATAGGAATATATGAGTTGTAGCTCTGTAACCCCTCCCATTAAGCCTATAACCCTCCCCCTTTATGAACTTTCTGCCTACGCCACTGGCTGGCAATATATTTCCCAACGTTTTTGGTTCACAGTACCCTTAGGACATGAGGATTTATTTCACGGCACCTTCAACAGGGTTCCCACTTCCGACTGGAAAAAAAAAACCCTCCCTGAATTTAGCTAGGTTTTCCCTGACTTTTTCCGGCAAAATTCCCTGATTAACCACAAGCAACTTTCAGCTGAACTTCGACTGAAAGGAAATTGGTTTCACGTTTATGGACGACTTAGTTATTCAAAATAAAAAGTTAAGGTTTTTTCTGAATTTCCTGGACTCTAGGGATGTTCAAATTCTAGAATCTGTGTCATGGCTGCTTGAATATTTTAAAACCGTGATGGCTAATTGTCATTTCCACAACACCCTGAGTGACAACTACTAGCCTAGGAAAAAAATACACCAGAGTACGGATCGGTGGAGAGAAAATTATATATATAATGTGTGTGTCTCAAAATGGCCGTACCATCCTTAATAACTTGAGTTCTCCTCAACGGAGAAAAAGTCCGTTTATATCGTATTTTATAGATTTTTCTATACCATGAAGAACACCGTAGAAATATGGACAATGCGTTAAAAAGTACAAAACGCTCTTCGTTTTTTAGTTCAAATTGCACTCTATGCAGAGTGGGCCCTGTGCAAGAATTTGCATTTAGGCCCCTTAATTAGGTTTGGGGAAATAATAAAACAAATACATTACAATAGATTTTTAATAAGATTCATTTTAATTACACTTTTCTGGCTTTCATTCCAGCAAATTCATTAATTACATCGTTATAATTAATATTTTTAACGTTATTGTATATATCAGTCAGTTCTGCCATTCATTCGAATGTTCGGTGTTGGTGAACAGAGACATCCAGCGTCTAAGAAAGGCAAAATCTAATCACCAAACCGCGCGGTAGAAAGGCAAAAAATTTTAAAAATATAACTTCTTGTGAATAACGTTTCGGGCCCCCCCTCCCAAGTGGGCCTTATGCGGGTGCACCTGCCTAGTTACGGCACTGGGTACTAACTTGATAATGCAAAGTGTCTCAAACATAAGCGTTTTACAAAAAATGTTTCAAACAGAAGTTGCTTGAAGTGGAGGAAAGTGTTTTCCATTGCCCTTTTTTTTTTTTGGTGTGTGTGTGTATGGTTTTCAAGGTCAATGGCGTTTTTTTTAAAGGAAACCCATATTACAAATAAATTTGACACCCACGTATTAGTAGCTCAAACTAGAGCTATTTTTGTTTAGGAGAAAAAGAGACGCCGTCCTTATCCCGAGGCCCTGCGGTGGCGCAGTGTGGTAACGCGTTCTCCTAGTGCGCCGCTAATCCGGGTTCGACTCCCAGCAGTGCAAAAAGAACGCTTACTCAGAGATCTCATAAAGATCGCACTGCTCACTGTAGTCCGGGGTTTGGTTCCCTAGGCCTTAAGAGGTTCGGATTCCTCGGAAAACAGTAGGTCCCGGCGCAGCATGACCACTGTAGTCTTTGAGCCGTAAAACAAACAAACCTTATCCCGAATTCGAACCTGGGTCCCCGAAAACCCATATTATTATTATTTATTACAAAAACCTATATTATTCTTATTCCCTGTAAAAGAAAAAAAAAATACACAACTTTTGTAGAAACCATTTTTTCCAATTTAGTGCTTAGTTCCCGAGATACTTAAAAATTAAGCTTGAATAAAGAAATGTCATACCATAAACAACTAATTTAAATATTTAAAAACTGAAAGAAATTAAGTATGCAGTACTTAGGGAGACATTAAACACCAAATAAAAATATGGTTGGTTGATAAGTCATGCCACCTATTTATATCCCCTAGGAAAATGAGATATCGTGTGTGGTACTAATTTAACTAGTACCGAAGCAAGATGGCCACTTGGTACATCAATTTTGCCCAGCTTCGGTACCCAACTTTTTATCGACTACTGTTACTTATTAATTAACTTAAGTCATTTAAAAGTTAACATTTGAGTGTTAAGTAAATTAGTTTATTGTGCATTAGCCCTTAACGCCCAAGATTTATTATTATAATATATACCAGCAGATCAAGGGGTTGGGGGGTATGGTTAAATTATAGTATGTTCATAATAATACAAAAATACATGAATCTGGATTAAAGAAATGAAAGTTACGAAAAATGATATATGAAAATTGAAGTTGTCATGTGTTAGCATGTTTCTGCAAGAGAGCCTTTCGAGCATTAAGGGTTCAATATGGGGTATCTGTCTGTAGAGGAAAAGGTTGAAATGGTTCTTATTTATGGGGAATCTTGGAGAAATACGCAACATGCATGAGGTTGCATAAATGTCGTTATTCAAGCTTACTTTTTAAATATCTTGGAAACTAAATGCTAAATTAAAAAGTTTTCTACAAAAGATATTTTTATGAGGAATAAGAGTAAGAAAAAAAAGTTTGACCTTCATAAATGTGACTCCGCAGAATGATGGCAGCTTTAAAGATAGGACACAAACACGGACCTCATATAGTATAAGGTCTGTGGCTGTGTCCTACCTTCAAAGCTGCCATCATGCTACCTAGTAATAAGGTTAGGACAACATGCGGTTGTGCATTGTCTTGTTGAAAGGTAGAATGATGGCAGCTTCGAAGATAGGACACAGCCACGGACCTTATATTATATATTGTTATTTTATATGAACAAGAGGTGATCAGGATGTGTACTCAATAGAACCCCATACCATCACTCCAGGTGCTGTGCCCGTATGATGACGATGACAAGTATGAGTTGGCAATGTTCCTTCGTTGCCCTTGGTGCCTACACACATGGATAGTCATCATGATACTGTATGCAGAACCGGGATTCGTCTGAAAAGACAATGTAACACCACTCCTGCATATATGTTCATTGTTAAATGTAACATTGTAGATGCGCCTGTCTCTGCTTTAGTGTCAAGGGAAGCTGCAGCAATGGTCATCATGCTGGCAATCCATGATGCAGACTTCGTCACACTGTACATACTCAGACACTTATTGTCCTGCCTCAGAACATGTGATTATACGATCCCGAAAGGCTGTGGAGATAACATGTCTGTCTTAAGTGTTAGTGACCTGTGGCTGCTGAGATTCCGCACGGCATTCTGTATGACCTTCCTGAACCATCGATTCCATATTCTCAAGACAGTCATAGACTCTCAACCGATGAGAGAAGCAATAGCACTTAACGATAAACCACAGGCCGGGTAGCTACGATTCTACTGTGATCAAATTCAGATGTGCTGATAGGCATTCCTCCTCCTCCTCACACAAGGCATAATAAGACCTTTACCCAAACAACCAATATGCAAATGTGATTTCTGTATTAAAAACCCATTTTACGATCTTTTTTATACAGACTGTAGGTGATATTGCTCTTACCTGCTCTGCGAGCATGCGTTGAACTGCTAATCATTTGCATATCCAGGAATGTTGTGTCTTGCAAGCAAATTTTGTGTTTGCTATATGGTGAAGCAATTATAATGGCCGGTAGTATATATTACTAAAAAATGACACTTTGCGAATGCAGAATACAGGTCTATACAGAAGGTTCATATGGGCGGTTTACAAGTTTGTAATAGGGGAGTTACAGAGCTACAACTCCGTATGTATATAAAAAAATTGCATCACAATGGGAGGTTACAACTCTCATCAACGCACCCCCTGCATACACCAGTGTATGCATGGTCAACCACCTCCGAAAGAAAACTGGGTGCACCCCTGAATAGATTTATTTTATTCATTTTTAAATGTTCCAAAAAAAAAAATGCAAGTTAACTTACACTTTCACATAGCATTAAATTTATAAAAATTGCCATCCAACTTAGGATAGACATTGTTGGGTTGAATCTTTCACTTCCTGATCGGAATGATACGTTCTCTTTGAAAGTTTTGTTTCATGGTACTGAAGACTTGGAAATCACATAGAACAAAGTCTGGGCTACAAGTGGACAGGGGTCCCATACTTCCCACTTAAATGTTTTCAGACAAACTCTCCTTCATTAGGGTCGTAGAACGTGGTTTCGCATTGTGATGCAGAAGCAAAATGCCTTTGGAAAGTTTACCTGGCCATCGCTTTCTAAGTAATTTCCGCAATCATTTCAGGGTTTTACAATAAGATGCTGCAGTAATTGTGACCCCCTTTGGCATGAGTTCAGTATGCACTGCAACTTCTCTATCATGAGCATTATCATTAACTTACCCGCAGATGGAACTGTTCAGAACTTTTTTCCGAGTAGGAGAAGTGGAATGTTTCTATTCCATTTGTACGGTCATTCTTGAATGTGCAGATCCATTTTCCGACAGCTGGGTGGGATACTGCCTTATCACCGTACACTTCGTGTAACTGATGAAAATTTTCAATGCAGTTTGCAACCTTCTGCCCACAAAAAACTAACAACTGTACGCACTTAAAATTTGGACGCCACCTCCAGCTGCTGAGGCATGTTTATGCCTGATCAGCAATTGAACTAATACTGATACGTGAATGGCGCTACTGTATGTTGCAACAACAAATGTTTTTATCGTTGCCACAAAGTTTCAACAAAATATAACTTTTACTTAGATTTTTATGGAGGAGTGAAACTGACTTTTCGACTGCCCCTTGTAAAATAACTACTACAATTATTTCTGTATTTAAAAAAGCATAACTAAAAAGAATTTAAAAACGACAAAAAAAAGGTCCTTTAAGAAAAGTGATAAGCAATTATAATCATTCTTTACAAATACAGTATCCCATATAGCGAAGTTGTTCCATAAATTCCATAAAAGAAACTGATATATATATAGAATTTTTCTAAGTAATGAACAGGGACTTCAAATTACAGGATTTATTAAAACTTTGATATATGAAAATTCTACCATATATCAAAACCATGCTTTGGAGCAAAGGAACAGTTGTCATAAAACCATGTAGATGTTTTAAAGAAATTTTCAATCGATTCAATTACAGATAATTTTGATAAAAAATAAATACATTTGTTTTTATTAGTTTTTTCCCCCTATTCTAGCTGATACTGAGGTGTTTGATTAATGTGAACTTTCGATTACTGCAATTGGATTTTGTCCCAATTAGTTTCATTAATCCAATATTCCACTATGAAACTTACACCAAGGCACAGAAAGTGACATCATCTATTTTGTAAATAATTTTTAATAACATGTTAGCTTCAAGCCAAACTTTGCATGAACAAGTCTTAGCATGATAGAATTATTTCCACATTGAGTATATTTATATATAAAGTACCTTACGGCAGTAGTGAAAAAAAAACGAACGTTACTGGTAGCAGTATCTACTCTGAGAAGGTAGCACCACACAGATAAACATTTGAAAAAACAAAGAAAACACAACGTGTACTTTGACAATATAAAACTATAAAACATAAAAAGTATTGAAGACATAAATTATTGATCTAGAGAAATTGCATATTAGTTTCGCTGCCATCTTATGTTTACAAAGAACAAAACTAGTGTTTACGGAGGTGTAAACATCGACACGTCGGGTGCAAAACTAATCCTGGATACCCAATTCACTAACGTGTGCGGGCTTTGTTGACACCCACGATGCTTGCTCAACAGCCCTACTGAAATGGCAAGCAGCCGAAGGAGCACGAGGAATGATTGACATCTAGAACGAAAGGTTTGATGTGGGTGCACACTCGCAGCTGGTTAATTAAGCCACATATGAACCTGGAATGTCGACGGCTTCTAGCACACAGACAAACACACAGAATTCGCAGTTTTTCCAAAATGACACACCGCAGTTAACGCTAAGCTATTACGAGTCAGCAAAACAACCTTGTCGTGCGTTTGGAGTGCGGGAGAAGCCAGGGAGCAAGCACAGCATTCAATGGCCTAGCAAATACATCCTCCTTCTTCGTCCTTTGTCTCTTTCAGTGGCTCCTGTGGCTTAAGAGGAATAGCTGGAGAGAGTTAAGGAAAAGGGGGAAATATGCTACAACACTCCCTTTTGAATACCCACATCGAAAAATTAAAGCGTTATATAAGCATTCTAGAAAGGTATAGCGGTAGGTTTCTGATTCTGTATCAGAGGTATAACATGGCTAAAAATATCCACAACTGGATCACATGCAGCCATCTCCAAATCAATATCCTTCATGGAGGATGTGCCTCGCTGCCATAAAATAATGGCATATGTACCACACTATACCTCTGACACAATCTACATCAAATGAAAAGTATTCAAAAATATTATTGGTGAGTTCACAAAAATGAGAAATACATATAAACGTAGTAGTCTTTAAAAAAATAATAATAATAAATCACCTACAACATCAGTACAACATTCCCTTCTCATACAATCATAGCAAATAAGTAGCACTGCTTTATCTTATGCTAAAATGGAAATGTGTTCTCCTTATACGTTTATATTGAAAAGTTACACAAAATCAAAATTAATATTGTAATGCAACAACTTTGCTGTGGAATTTTATTATAATAAGAGTTACCGGAGAAGAGGTTTTTTGTTGCACACTGAGATGTTGTACAAAGAGAAAGTTTTAAATTTTTCATGAAATTTTAATTTTGATTAAAAGAAAATTACTGGGAAATTTGTACCTAATTATTGATATTCTTTTTTTTATTTCATAAAGGATGTGGAGAATTTGTATTTTTTTTTTTTACATACGCCACGACAGGGTTTAAGCTGGCTCAAAAAAGGCTAAAATGGGAGAAAAAGTTGTAGCAAAACTCTAAAAAAAGATTAGTTGCTTTCAGCACTCGAAAAATCATACCAATAAAATTATTTACATCAAAAAATGCTCTGAATTACTGCAAGAAACATACTTTAAGGTTAAAAAAATAACAAAAAATAAATCAAAATTGTTAAAAGAAAGGGAAAAGTTCGTTGACAAGATATGAAACTGTCGCTATTTTGCGACGGATACGATTTTCTTTCTCGCATTTTAGATTAATTCGTCGCATTTTGCAAAAAAGAAAAAAGTGACTGTAGCTTAAACCCTGCCCCACGACTATGCTGTGAGTCATCTGGGATGGAACAGACTGCTTAAACTGACCTTTGAATCACAATATATTTTAATACAGCCAAGCATACTATAAATCAAACCTAACCCAGCAAGCTTAACCAATAGCACATAGATAAGGAGAAATGTAATTTACGGTAGAAAAAGTGCCATAGCAATGTTTTTCAAACTTTGGTAGTAGAACACTTTTCATCTTTCAGTTCACAAAACACTTACGGTTTTATTAATTGCCAGTTTCACAGAACACTCACTCACATGGTATGGACCATAATTTGCAAAATACTGCCCTAGCCTAATCTCTGAACTGTAACACGTTTATGTTTGACTTTCATGAACCTCTCCCCTCTTGCCTCCAATACAATCACAAAGTATGAAATATTCCAGATTCAAAGTTGAAACTATCTGTATAATACTCCAAATTCAACTAGCACACAAAAAAATAAAATATAGTTTAGAACCGTATTCGAAACTATGGTGAAAGATATTACTAGAAATAAAATACAGGGTACCAGGGAGGAAATTTACATAAAAAGGTTAAACACTGGTAAAATAGCAATGAAAAAGATCACTCAAGCTTTCGGACGCATCAGCAGCAGTCCTTCATCAGGAGTAATTTACTCCTTGGTGATCTGTTTCACTGTTATTTTACCACTGTTTAACCTTTTATATGCAAATCTATTATCCACCACGACTAGCTACTGCAAGCAGGAACATATGTGAATTTTGAGTACTGATATCCATACAATAGTTGTCTGATAAAAAAGACCATGAATTAAAATTCATGTCATGTATAAGCTACCATCTTTAATTGCACCCTAACCAAGCAGTCACAAAAGCGGTAATGTATAGAATGTGACAGTAGCCACAATGATTCACTGATTGCATATTTGCTCTCAATTAAAATAGTGGATTCATCGATAAAACCTTCGAAATTCAATTTGTTCCCAGCCGATTATATAATTTAGAAGTAGATTAAAAATACACCAATACTAAACAAGGCCAAATGTAACAAAACATTTATTAACGATTGTTGTTTTCAAACAAATAAAAAGAAAAAATTAAAGTACAATATATTGTTAATGTTAATTCACATGGGCACATGGCTTAGTGTGGAATAAATCTGCACACAAACATTTCCATACATTATACACTGTGTCTGGTAATGGCAAAAATCTTAATTTTTAAGCTACACAAAATCCTAAAAAAAAAAACCCGGCACTTCATAGAAGAAGTGGCGGGATTACGTAAAATCAAACAGTATGAAGAAAAGGAAATATACAAATATGTAACGGGTTAAGTACAATACGTAAATTAACAATAAGATGTAACAGGAATGTGACCAAATAAATAAAATAAAAACACATTTCCTCTTGTCATTAAAAAAAAAGAAAAAAAAGAAAATACAACCTCTTCAAAATTATGTAATATCTAGAAGAAACCATGGTATGTGTAGTATTTTACAGGATACCTGTAGTATTTTGTATAAATCATGCTTAGAAATTAGATGTTTAACTCAGCATTATTATAACATTTGTGTCTTGTAAATGGCAAAACCAGATCGGAAACAAATATCTCTAGAAGCATTATGACATTGAATATGGTTAACTCTGGTAGATAGTCATCATTTAAAAGCTTCAAAGGACTATGGCCACAAATTTTAAAAACACACAAAATGTACCTGCATAGCAAAGATATCTGTGTGTAGGTAATGGTAGAAAATAAACAATAACTTGGAGAATAACCGATCAACCCACATTTACCAAGTCACACACACATAATTCATGTGATGATGTAGTAACGAGACAAAACGCTTAGCTATTTGCTATTATTGCTAGCACACACAAAAATCTCTTATTTCTGATCGCATTAATAAATCAATTTATCATGATTATGCACTGGAAATAACTTATTATACTATTTATGAAGGGTTTGTGGAAGAAGTCGATTGGGTAAAATATTATTCTCTAAAATACAACAGCTGACTGTCATCGCAGACACTGTAGCAGAAGAGTTCACCCACAGAGAATTCTATAATTATTACAAGAGTTTAATTAAGTCTCCAATCTAGCAATGGTTTGTATATTGTTCGGAAATGTGAAAATGAATTTGCAATTATTTCTCTGGAGGCAAAATTGGATAAGAAACAACATGCAATGAAATAATAACAAAAAAGGCTTGAAATTGTGTTTAATGCGGGAAAGGGAACACGCTTCTCTTCACTTTTAACTGTGAAAAAGTCGTTTTGCGAATATATAAATGTACAAAACCAGTTATAAAATTGTCGGTTGCCATTAGTAATTACTGAAATAATAACATTAAAAGAAAAGTCCTCGCAGCACTTGTTATTCTTCGGAGGTGGGAGAGCTGTTATATGAATCCAATACAAAAGCAGCATTACGGTGCAAAAAGTACGGCAAATAAAAATTTCAGATAGAGCAAATACAACTGGAATCTTGCCTGGGGGCTTCGGCGGGTGCATCTCGGAGGTCAACATCAACGACTGGAGCAAACGGTCAAGGAAAACAAACACACAGACAAACCTAAAACACACATGCTGTTGCCAGAACGCCCGATTTAAAATAAGACAAGCAAAGAAAAAATACGCAAGACGAAAAAAAAGAAAGAAAAGCATGTGGAGGTTAATAGAAAAAAGATGAGAGTGTATCAAGCAAAAAGCCAATCACCAAAACACACAGCAAACCTGGTTATGGAGACAGCACTAACAGGAAAAAAGTAACATAAAGTCACACATATATATATAAATATTGAGAGATATAAATGCAACGAAAAGGATACTGTCTTCCCTAGTTCTCTCAGTACTCTCCATTCCTGGCAGCGCAGCAGCAACTCTTCTGAACAACTAGCAAATAAATAAGCTCCCATAAATAAGTTTTAAAATATATTTCACCATTTGTATCACACTTAAGGAAACTTGACTCAAATTACCTATGACCCAAAAGAACCCATCCCACAAATGAATGGCAAATGATGCAAAATAATTGATTCACTTTAGCAAATCTTCTCGATGGAAAAGTTGTTACTTATATAAACCTTTTTTTATAATACATTTATTTATGAATATTTCAGTATGCTGGAATTAAAATTGTATGTGAGATGAGTAGTAGTATAGGGAAGACCCGCCCTACACACACACCTATTGAATAACAAAACATTGTTCTGTTTAACATTGAATCAAATGATCTATTATAAAGAAACTTGGGTATCCCCCTCCCCACTCCATATTTAAAGTGCTACACCTCTGAGAATGAGTGCTGTGCGATTGCGAGGTTTCAGTCCATTGTCTCGATTATATGGACATCTCGAAACCTGTCGATGGTTTTATACCTGACTCGATAACTGGATTTCAGGAAAACCACTACATCTATATACTCATTAAACTAAGAACATTACCATATACTCGAAAGCATGTAGCATTGATCCAATAACGTTCATGTGCAGTGAGATTAGGAAACTGACTCACATCAAAAGTTTCAATTTTTAAGTTCGGCGACACCTGGATTTTTAACGCGATTGTAAATGAGTCGATCGCGATTCTTTCAGTTATAAAAACATTTCATAATCGTGCATCACTAGAGTTAGTGACTCAAATTGAATCACTCAAGTGAATGAAATTCTTCACTCACTCATCAAAATGACCGAGTTTTCTAAGGTGAATAAATTCCAAACGCCAAATCACATATAAAGGATGGTGGATCTCAGTCTCAGTCACATTTTAGAATGGATATGGGTTACAAAAAAAAAAATTTCATATATGTTATTCACAACAACAACAAATTCACCCAGTTGGTAAATACTGATTTAAAAAAATCATGGTAGAATAAAAATTATGGTTTAAGAAATTAGGATACACGCATCTGCAGTTTAATTATTACTTTTTATTTTCAAGACACAAATACTTAACGAGTTTGGTTGATTGATTGTAGTTTTATGGCGCAAGGACAATGGTCATTCTGCACCAAGCAAGGTCTTCATAAGTTTGTATTTTGGGTAATGACATATAAGAAAATTTATACCGCACCATTTAGTAGGTCCCCTCCCCACCTCTGAGACAAATGTTAACAATATTGCATTATAGATAAATGGATCCATACATACTGAAAAGCAATTTAGAGATAACTGTCTAGTATTGCGTAACATTACCCCTCACCCTGATGAAGGCAGCGAATCCTTTTATGTTTTTACAGCACAAGGGCCATGATGTGCCGGGACCTAGTTTTCCAAGGCATCTGAATGTCTTAAGGCCTAGGAAATCAACCCCTAAGACAACAGTGAACAGTCAGTCAGTAAGCATTCTTTATTTTTCAGCACAGTTGAGAATCGAACCCAGGATAACCACACACTAGGCAAACGTGTTACCACTGCCAGGCCTGTGGCAATTCATCTCGGCATGGACTCGACAAGACACTATAAATGTCGAGAAGCTACAAACAGGGTGTCTACCCAAATTTTGTTTCAAACTTCCCTGACTTTTCCAGGTTTCCAGACGAAATCTTAATCAATTTCCAGTTGCTAATTATCATAAACAACACAATAAAATTTGTGCAATCAAAATAAGTTTCAAGCAGGGATGATTGTAAGTCCAAACCAGATTCTCTGAACATACTAGAAAATCCCCTGAAAAGTTAAAAAGTTGTGCAATATTTTTGGTAAAGACACTGATTTCTAAAGGAATGTAAAAAATTGTAAGAAACAAAATGAAATTTTCGCAATTTTTTAAAAAGAAATCCCGAAAGAAGCATGTTGAAATTCCCGGAAATCATGATACAAAATTACCCCTGTTTAAGGCCATTAAATCGATTAATGCAAACCCTAAAGCCAGTTATAACTCAATTGTAGTGAATTTACAAATTCAAAAGCTGTATTAAAAAGTGTATTTCTTTACACTAAAAACTTGTACTAATTAAATATTTACTAACACTTTCATCCAGCCCTTTTTGTATTTATTATAAAAGCATTTAACTATATAATTGCAAAGCTGATGCTTCATCTTCTATTCCATTTAAAGTGTGTATGACTATAAGGCAAAGGAGGTTGGTATGATCAAAATCTCTTACAGATTAAATAATTTAGCTAAAAACACTTTTTGTTTTTCAAGTTTTAGTTACATATTTGGCAAACATTTTCTCCTGAGAAATATATGGGCTTAATAATTTTATATAAATTATATTAGTTTTGGTGCAAAAGGGTAATTTTTGGAAGAGGTTTAGTCAAAAGTATAAGTTTCTCAAAATTTTCAGTATGCAATGTGGTACGAAAAGCACAGTTCAGGAAAATTATTTTAACAATGAATTTCAAATTTCCCTGACTTTTCTAGTCAGAAAAAACTTCCCTGACTTTTCCAGGTATTCCAAGTTTTCCAGATGAGTAAACACCCAGTATAAAAGATCTATGACCCTTGAAGACTCTCCCATAGTTCACAAAGATTTGATGGAGGGGCAGTGGGGGTTCTGTGGCTCGAACATCTCTCTCTCTCTAATGGCATCGTAGACACGTTCGAGAAGCTTGAGGTCAGGTGACCTTGATGACCAGAAAAGCAAGCTCATATCTGTGGAGTGTTCAACCAACCATTCAGATTTCATTCGGGAGCAATAGCATGGTGCATTGTCTTGTTGAAGGAAGAGGTCTACAGTGGGATGTTGACGACAGACAAACGGGAGCACATAGCTATGAAGGATATCCAGGGAACTCTGACCTGTGAGGAATGATGTTACATGTAGCAGGGATTCCATTTCAGTCCATGTAAACAGTCTCTAGATGAGAATGCCACCTTCACCAGCTTGAAGAGTTCTGGCAAGAGAAAGATTGATCGTTTCATGTGGTTTGATACTCGCATGCCATACTCATATCCTGCCATCGTCATGTATCAATATAAATCCAACTCATTAATCCAGGCTAACATTTTTCCACATTTCTAGGGTCCAGCCCTGTGGGGTTCCTGTGCCCGTAGTAATCTTTGTGCCTGGTGACGTAGAGTCAACAAAGGTAACCTCGTGGGATGATGGCTACTGGGTCCCATGGTAAGGAGATGGTTCTGGGTGGTGTGACTAGTTACACATTGTCATGCACCAACGTTAAATTGCAAAGTAATCTGTTGCACTGTGGCCCAATTATCCGCTGTTATAATGTGAGCTAGCTGATGACAACTCTGCTCATCCACATGCCATTGTCCACAGCAGTTGGGCCCGGAAGGATGGTTTTACTGGAATTGATATACTCACGTTATACACACACTTGACAAAGTGGCTCATGAAAATCCTGGTGTCGACATAACTTCAAAGATGGAGTGACTCATTCGTCAGGCCCTGACAATTTGCCCACAATCAAATGCACTTGGATCACTCACCTGATTACACATGATTACATTTGACTATTACTGATACCATGCCACTCCTTATATTGCCGGATTGCTGCTTACATCATTACTTCCCATTTACAGATCCGCCCATAGCACCAAATCTACACAACACCAGCTACCTAATTCAATAGCTATTCAGTGTATACGTTTTTGTCTTCAACAAGCAGGTTTTTGATTTGATTTACAAATGAATGAGTAATTTTTTCAAGACAAGGCAATAGCTATTTTCAACATTTATTGTGCGATTCATGTAGAATATTCGTAACATAGAGCCATAAGGTCAAGAGGTGAGAATGGGTTGGTTTGCTTTGAAATAATTTTTTTTTCAAATGCCCCTGGAGTTCGTCACGATTGCCCTTTCAGATAAAACAAGAATTGTTAGTCTTCGACAAATGTTCTTGTTTACAGAATATAATCTGAGGTCTACATAGAAGAAAGCTTTTATGATTTTGAGAATATTTAATATAATTTTCAAACGCTAACTACATACAGGGATGTTTCTAAAGAGATTAGATAGAATTATTAAATACCAACTCCAATCTTGAGAATAGAAACGTTTCTGAATTTTACAGCACAAGGACATCAATGGTCATACTGTGTCGGAATCAGCAGTTTTCTGAGGAATCCTAACCTCTTACGGCCTAAAACAGCACACACACACACACACCCCCTGATTATAGGGAGCAGTTAGTAAGCATTCTTTTTTGGTACCATTGGTGTTCAAATTCAGAGTAACGACATGCTCAAGTGAACACGTCACTTCTGTACCACCGCAAAGCCCTTCAACCATAAGAAAATGAGTGAAGGAGGCTGAGTAGAGGATGCCCTTTGAAACACCTTGTATCAGTTACAGACATTTTAAAGATTATATTTTGACTGCCCGCCACTCCTTTCAGACTGGACAATTGAGGGTTCACTGTTTGTGCATATAAACACACAATTTGAATTTTTTCTGATAATAAATAAAGTCTAGGCACGACATATTTCCAATACATGAAAGTGATACAGCTAGATGTCTCTCAAAGGTTAAGTCCTAAAAATGATGTAAACATACCTGTTTTACATTATATCCTGATTTTGCACTCGTTTCAATAAACATAACATTTAGTTCTTTGGCTTTCCGTTCTCCTTCTTCAGTTGTAACTTGTCTAAAAAAAAAAAAATCAATGCTAATTAAAGTCTCGGGTAAAGTTAAGAGCTCTAAGACAAGTATAATTCTGCGATTGATTGTGTTAAATAACACAGGGACAGCAGTCATGCTATGAAGGGGCTTAGTCTTCATTGGAATCCAAACCCCTGGCCTACAATGAGCGGTTAGTCAGTAATTTTTAACCACTGGAGGTGGAACCCAGATTAAATTATGCTAAGTTATACAACCATTTTTGCCACCCATGTGTATGTAGCTCAAACTAGAGCTTGTGTAATTTTGGAGAAAAAGAGACACCGTCCTCATCCTGGATTCGAACCAGGGTCTCCGCGTTGAGCTCGCGGTGTCTTGACATACTAGATGAATGAGAACAAGAACAAGCCCTTTTTTTCTCCGTATATTAAGTTGTAAGATATTATTACCCTTCACAGGGATAACACAATTGCCAAATATGGTCAACACAAGAAAGCCTCCGGGGCGAGAATTTTGTGAGTTTTCGTGGGGGAATTTATTATACTATAATTTTTTTATACGTTAATATCTTACATCCTAATATATGGAGAAAAAAGCGTTTGTTCTTGTTCTCGTTCATCTAGTAGGACACCACAAGCTCAATGCGGGGACCCTGGTTCGAATCCAGGATGGGGACGGCGTCTCTTTTTCTCCAAAAACAAAAATCTCTAGTTTGAGCTATATGTACGTGGGTGGCAAAAATTATTGTATAATAAATTCCCCCACGAAAAACTCACAAAAATCTCGCCCCGGAGGCTTTTCTGTGTTGACCATTATTTGGCAATTGTGTTATCCCTGTGAAGGGTAATAATATCTTACACCATGCTCTGTGATCCAGATACAAGAAAATTTCCCATATCTGAGTATACATAACTCCGTATTATATTTTATTGAAAAATAATGTTCCCAACAAAACTGATTTCTTAACACATAGTTTGAAAATGCTGTTCTGAAAAACAACCCAGATTTAAGAAAGGATTAATATCCGCACAGACCAGCGAATTCAGTAATTTTCCAAACTTTCCGTAGCTAATCCAGAACTTTAAAATATAATTTCATTGAAAAGTACACTGGTGGAATAAATGGAACTGAAACTATAAGTAAGATTTAATTAAGAGAGCGAGAGGGGGCAAGGAAAGAAAAAAATAAACCTTATAAATTTTACTATAAAGCGATAGTTGTGTTCCCAGAAAAAGACTGTGCTATAAATGGTATAGTATTATAGATGCAGAGAAAAAATAAAAACATTATGACAGCTATTTAACAAAACAAAATGGTTAAGTTATCATTATCTAATAACAGAGAAAAAAGTATAATCATAGAAAGAAGAAACCATGAAGGCCACAGAACATCACTTCAAGCCACAACGATGACAATGCCGTCACAACCATGTTAATGCTGGTTGGTTAGTTGAATTTTTATATCGCAAGGACAACAACGGTCATTCTGTGCCAGACAACGTTGATGCCAATGCTTATCTTTGTATTAATTTAAATTCAACCGTATTTGCCTTGTCTGATGTGGCTGCAAGCAACTCTACAAATACATTTTGGGAGAAAAAAAATTACGCTTAAGAAACTGGTACAGCCTCTGACCCATAAGTTGCATTTGCTGGTGAAAATAGTACTTTGATATAGGTTGGTTGGTTGTTTCTTTATGGCACAAAGACAACAATGGTCACTCTGTGCCACCTTGATATAGATATGGCAAAAGCTTAGGTTTGACTTGGTGTATTGTCTAAACCCAGGGGAATTTTACAATTCATGTTCTTTGTGCAACATAAACATTTCGAAGAACAATTATCCCATCATCCATACTATTTTAGTTGATCCTAAATGCCTACCTGAAGTAGCAATGCAAAGAAAACTTGAATGCTGGAGATGAAATTGTGTTATGGACAGTTTAAAGTTTTCACATTGCCTATTAATTACATGGACTAAAAGTGATTCACACTGCACAAATAAGCATTATAGCCAGTGTTAAAAGCAAACTGTCATTAGCAAATTTTTAACCAGTTCTCTGGGAGTCTGAATGTTCTCTTTATTGCTAAAACATGAACCATCAGTCCTTATTTTCAAAAATATTTTAATGCGTCGTTAACCGGCGACATATCAACCCAATATCTGCATACACCGCAGTAACAAGTTCATTCGTATCTGCACAGATATATGATTTAAACCAGCAATTCTCACAGTTTTCTTCCCAACGGACTCCCCACTCTAAATATTTTTTGGATGTGCTGCGACTCCCAAAACTCAAGATTTAAAATCCTAAAGTGAACATCTACTTACGGTTGCTCATCAAGTGTCATCAAACTTAGAAAGTGAAAAATAAATGTACACCTTTCATATTACATGTTCATTAAACTGATTATATTTAATTTTAAAATATAAGAACAATATCTACTAAACACCAAAGTAATTTATTAATGATAAAGCTTGTGCTGCATCTCACACATTAAAGCCTCATTACATCAGGCTTAGTATTTGAAAGTTGAATTCTTAGTCGCGACTCAATGTTGTTCAGCAGTTTTCTACATTTTTAAGATAAACAAAAATCAGAACAACGATTTCTTCAAAATTTTACGGACCCCTTGTTGGGATGTAGTGAA
>QLNU02014851.1:20663-32682 GCA_006491805.2 Dysdera silvatica
GTTCTTTTCCTCATAAACACTCCCTCTGAGCAATGTAAATGTATAATGCATGAACATTTTTTCTTTAAACTCAAAGCTTTACATATGTACACAAATGCATTTTGGGAAAACGTCTTATGCAATACAAGTACCAACTCACAATGTTGGCAAAATTGTTGCGAAAACTGTTGTGATGGAAAGCTGTTTTTGCTCCCTAATAATCCAGAAAACCTTGTTATTTGGAAAATATGGAGAAAAAAAAGTGACAGTAAAATTCAACTACATACTAAAGGATCTCAAGTTGGGGATATATATGAGACCTTAATTGAAGATCTACCTAAAATGATGAGTCATGTCAATCTAAACAGAATCCAGTATTTTGAATTTGGGAAAAATAAGAAAAAAGAATCGACATGAATTTTGCAAATTGACTTAGCAATGTCACTTGCATGTGAGTATTAGAACAAAATACAAAGTGAACTATGGTCACGAGCAAGTGTACTTCTATTCATGGCTGCAACTTTTTATAAAGGCAAGTGTCAGACCTACCTCATATGTTCCAATGCATCAAATAAAGACACTATTTCTGTTTTCATAGAATTTCTTTATGAAGAAATTTTTAAATCAGATAACATACAACCAAATGAAAAGGTCATTTGGAGTAACGGGCCCTCATCCGAAGTTAAAAACAAATACATGGCCAAACTTCTATGCGTGTTGTCGGAAAAGTACACGGGAACAAATTTCACATGGAAGTACTTTGCTACTTCCCACGGAAGGAAAGGGAAGTGGAAAGATGGAATGGTGGATGGAGTGGGAGGTAGGTAATAGAGACTTGTACGCCAGAAGATGATGAGCTAAGGTGAGATACACACTGTCCAGTCTGCCAAAGATTTTGCTAATTTAGCAAGCCAACTTACACACAGTACAAGGACCTTCTACATTGGAAATGATCACACAGAGAAGAACCCATGGAACAGTGTAATTCTAATTACTTGTATATCAGGTTTCCATGTAATTCAATTAAAAGGAAAGGGCATCATCAACTGTCGAACCCATTCTCTTTCAACTGAAAATATCACCTTTGGAAACAGCAATTCACCATATTTGATTATGGATGAAGACCTTGCATTCGGAAAATGTGTCATTGTAAATTATGAGGACAAACTCTATCCAAGGGAAATTACCAAAAGAGAAGAAAATGGTACATTTGTAGTAAATGTGATGGAAGAGTAAAAAATCAGGTGCTACTTCAAGTTTGTTCGTTTGTTTTGTGGTTTTACGGCTCAAAGACTACAATGGTCATGCTGCGCCGGTCTACTTCAAGTGGCCAAACATAGTGACTTAATATTTGTGACATAATGTTTGATTACAGTTTTATAGGTCAAAAAATTTGTAAGAGCCTCTATTATTAGCAACAATTGGTGCTGAAATAACCTTCACTATATCTTCACGTTTGTAAGGAATTTCGTCACTATGTTTTGGCTACTTCAAGTGGCCAAAACATAGTGACGGAATTGCTTACAAAAAGTCTGAAAAAGTTGAGCTTATAAAATCACCCCACTCAAGTACTTTCGTCAGACCATAACAAATTCTAAAACTTCATTCTCATAAAAAAGATCTACAAGCAAATATAGTTTAAAAAATCGTCTGAATGTCCTGCATGTGACGGTGGAATGGTTGTGCAGTGATGAAAGCCAGTTTAAAATACCAGTCTGTATAAAATATTAATCAACGATGCAACATCCTTGACTGAAACCTGCAATATTCCAAGCAGCAAGGACACATAGTTTGAAAACCCCTGGTATATATTATAGGCTATATAAAAACCTCTATCTCAAAACTTTTACATCTCAATTTTTTTTCGCTCCCGCAAAGTTCAAAGTAGGCAGGTTCCACTATAAATTTAATACATGACCAAGCTTCAACAAAGTTTCAGCTTTGTCCAAGTGACACTCCCGTCACGGTTTTAACCGTTTGAATCACTGGCTCTGTAACAAATAACAAAGAGCTTACTTGTTATATCATAAACCACAACTGCAACCGTTGAATCACGAATATAACTAGGAATGAGACTTCGAAATCTTTCCTGACCAGCTGTATCCCACAACTGAAGGCGAACCTTTAGAAAAATCAAAGAATTTTTTAACACACAACATAAGCCAATACATTCACTTTGCAAAATATTCGAGTTCAATGTATTCACATATATATGATAACTTCAACTTAACATTCAATTCCAATGAGTTTCCATTAATTTCTTAGTGCTTGTTATACATTCAGTTGACCCTCATTGACAAGTTCTGCTTTCATGTATATAACTCATTAAATATTAACTAAATAAGCATTTTCACAGTAGCAGGGCTCCCACCCATTTTGTGACTGACTTCTTTTGTGTTGACTTTTCACAGAAAACTAGAAAAATAAAGGCCACTTTTTATATTAAAAAAAAAGGGGGAGGGTTAGCAAAGACCAGTTTAAAAAAAAAAAGGACCAATAAGAACCTAATGCAGTCAAACCTCATTGAGACCAATACCAAAGGGAACAGAAAAACTGTTCGCATTATCCATAAAGGATGGAGTGGGGTGGGGGGGCTTGTATTACTAAGTTATTTATCCTACCTCTGGTTACTATATATATATACACTTTGTTATATATATGTTATTACTTTATTCTTGTATTTTATAATGAAGTAACAAAAACTGAAGTATATATGTGCCTTTAATGTGTATGTGTAGTTGACAGATTCTAAAAATCCTTGTTTTATTATAAGTAGATATAGTTTAGTAAATATTTATTTCCTCCATATTACATAGAAGACATTTCACATCAATTCAATCAGGCATGTTAGGTCAATGTCACAGAAAAACCTCAACTTTCTTTTAGGTATTAAGCAAGTTTTGGACACTATGGTAAAATCAACAGTATTTACCGTACTGTCCAAAACCTCCTTACGTTAAAATATGAAAAAATGAACACTAATATAAATAACCATATGTAAAAACATTAAAATTGAAAAGTGAATTATGTACACCAGTTATATTAATTGATTTTATATTACCAGGTCCAACATATGGATGCAGAATGTATCGTGTTATTGTTAGATTTTTCATATATATACAGCCATTGATGACAACTGCCCTTACATTTAAAGAAATTGAATTTGCATTAAGTTGAAAATTGGGTTTATTTTCAAATTTTAGATTTGTGCTATAAAAAATGAAAAGTAACATGGAAATGATACACGAAAATGAAATTACAAACACAACAGAAATAAACATGTAGTACAAGAGAAATATTAATAATCTACTGCAATCAGCCCCCTTAATATCCGATAACACATAACCAGTTTGGTTACTGCGTTTGTGCCGAGATGATTTCTGAGTTATGAATATATTGCTTCGAAGTAGGAAAATATACTTTCAATCAATGCAGAACTTGCAGGGTATGAAGGTTGAAAAACAATATTTAGTAGATAGTCTTTTGAAAATCCTTCTGTTTCGAGTGTTTTTCCTACTGCTGTCGAATGTGTGACTGAACTTCCACTTTTCCAAATGCAGCGAGGTAGGAGGAAAAGGCACAAATTCAGCGTCATATGCAATCAAAAGAGAACTGTTGGGATACTTGCTTACTAGCCATGAATGGTTTTTTTTTGTTGTTTTTTTTGCGCTTGGTAGACAGACCCTCTACCTTATACACTCTATAACAAAATAAATCAACGCACCAAGAAGGAATTATCCGATTACGTTAAAAATTGGTGGATATGAAGAACATACACAGAAAAAGGAACAATTAAAATTTGAGAACAATTGACTGAGTTATTGCAGGCTTGAATGCATAGGGAGGGAAGTCATGCTAACCACCTCGCCTGGATGCAAGCTTTCGTTACCGCATAGACTAGTCAAGATCCCAATGGTGTCCTGCGAATTTTGAAGCAACGAGCCTAACTGTTAGGCTAGGATCAGCCAACATTCCTGGATGGTTGCAATCGCCTTCCCATAGCATCCCAAATGTTCTCTATAGGAGATACCATAACGCCCTGTTGTGGGCATTCGATAGTAAGGGCAGGATCCCCACGCTGCCTGGACGTCTCCAGACATGTCTGCAGTTGTCGTCAGGACACAGGTGAAAACGGGACTCATCACTAAAGACTATACGTCCCCAGTCAGCGCAGTTCCAAGTTGATCGAGCCCGGCACCACTGTAATCGGACTTGACGGTGTAAAGGCATGAGAGGTAAGCGGCGTAACGGTCGGTGCGAGCGTAAATTCCGCTCTCTCAGTCATGTTCAGAGGGTCATGTTGGATAGTTAATAACAATTCTGACAATAGCTCTGTCTTCCCGTTCTGTTGTGGCCCTAGGTCGACCTTTGCCGTCCCGACGCTGACATCTGCCGTTGTTAATCCACTCTTGCCAGCACCGTCCAATCGCCGCATCGCTTCGACCCACATGTCCAGCGATTCTTCGATTCGTCCAACCAGCCTCTTTCAATCCGATAGCACAACCTCTTTCAAACTCTGACGTATGCTCGTAATGAGCACGAATCTTTCGGCAAGGCATTGTTACAGTCGACGTAAGATATACGCAGTCAAAATGCAACAGAAATTTTGACCACATATTGAGAATCGCTCCTTATATACACCTGCTGAATGCGCAGTTCCGATGCGCTGGAGTTCCCGCTATTCATTCATTGGACACCAAATTTTAATCATTTGCATGTTCGGTCAAACTATCTTTTCATACAAAATTTCATTACAGTCGGACAACTCCTTCTTGGTGCATCGATTTTTTTGTTATAGAGTATATTTCAGATTTAGCAAGTAGGCCAAGAAGTTAAAAGGTTTCATGGAATGATCCATTCGTTTTGTGATTTCTTGAATCAGGGGTCATAAAAACTCTTTTTTTTTCAACAACATGAGCCATATATGCAGGCCTGTAGCCAAGCAGGGGCCAAAAGAGACATGGCCCCAGTTGCCTCATGCTTGTGACCCCATTGAGCTGTTTATATGTATAGAATAATCCCTGGATGCCCTATGCTCCATATGCCCTCTGTCTTGCCCCGGTTACCCCATCATCCTAGCTACAGGCCTGCATGTATGGCAGGCTTCATGAATTACAGCGTTGTCTTTTTATAAACAGTCCAATAAACAGCAACTGGTTTCAATTGTTGCATTGCATCTTTAGTTTGTTTATATAAATTACGTTTATAAAAAACTGGCTAAGTTTTTATATGCCATCTTCATGTTCCTCAATTTTTTGATATGCTGCTCTATTGTGCAGAAAGGTTTGAATGCAAGTCAGTTGTCTCTTCCACCTTGAATCACTTGGCAATTGGGGCTTCAGTGAATTAGGAATTGCATTAAGCACTGCACTAGGTATATGGTGGTGATTCAGGAAAAACTTTTGAATCTGCACATGTTCTTTAACACTGAAACTGATGTGTCCTAGTAGGCGTAAATAATGAGCACTGCATACATACATCACCAAACTGTTACCTTCCTAGCATGGAAGTTTCTTTGCTCCCTACATAACTCTTTTATTATCAGTGACCATAGCCTTTACATAGCAATTACGTTCTTTCTTTGCCTTTGCAATAGCAGACTGTAGAACATCTCTATGACATTGTGCATTTTTTGTATGTGCACCAGGGTCCACTGCATCCAAAAATAAGACTTCCCCTCCCTCTGAATACAAGTTGCAATAACAGGATTGTTATGTACGCTACTTCATCCATTTTCAACTATGGTGACTTGCTTGCCTTTGATATGTGTCCTGGTTCTGTATACCAGAGACACTATATCCAAAAGTTAACCTTCTAATGTTTTACAACTCCGTGGATTATATATATCCTGAGCACAGAGCTAAAACTAATTCTTCGGAGATATGATGTTCTACTGCAGTAAAGACAATATTATTTGCGTAAAAAAAATTGGGAATCTGTAATTTCTAAACTGAATATTTTTCACTCACAGCTTGGAGTTGTCTGTTTTTCCTTCTTATTGAAAACACAATTTTCTAATCTGATTTTGAAATTTTTACGATGTATATTTATTGATTTAAAATATCAAATACTTAGCTTCTTGCTACAGCAACCTAACAGTAATGCTTAAAACTGGAAATTCTCTACATAAAAAAAAATGTTTTTAATCTATTATTTTGTTTTAAATTTCATTTTCTTTTAATCTGCATAATTCTAGAAAAATCTACTGAAAATAGGAAAATCTACTGTCAAAATACAAAAAATATCACATGAAGATATTTTTCGTATTTTGACAGTTTTAGACACTTTAGTACACTTTTGGACAGTAAAAACCAGCTTCGGACTTGTGTACTGTCCAAAACTAGTTTCAGACATACAAAACCCAACCTTGGCATTGGATTAACCTTTCACAATATATACCTCACACAGTAGCTTTCAGCTGATCAAGGACCACTTTTCCTCACTCCCCAAACAGTTTGCAATATTTCTTAGTAACTTTTTTGATTAAGCACTAATTAAAAAGCCCATTTAAATCACAACTACAGCTTGGGCAGCTTCATGAAGGCTACATCGCATTTTATACTCTGAAAGCTAGTTGATCATTGCAGCATGGTCTCAATTATTGGAACAAACTAAAACTAAATCCTGTTCCGATAATTACCACTTTCCCAAAGGAATGAAACAAGGAAGAGTACCTGTTACATTTCAAGATTCCTGCTAACCTTGGTGAAAAAAATTCTCTGACTTTTCCAGGTTTTCCCCCTGCCTTCACCAACAAAATTCCCTGATTAATCACAAACAAAACTTTGAACTTAACTTTGGTTTCCAGGAAAATCACTTCTGTTTATTTTCAGCGTGAAATTTAATTATTCAGAATGGAAATTAGTAAGATTTGCCCAGACTTTTCCAAGTTTGACCAAAAAATCTTATCCCCTACCCCACAACCGACTTTTAGGGATAATGTCAAATTCTCCAATAATTTCCTGTTGTGTGAGAATCCTCTATTAGCAAAATTATTTATAACTAATTGAACTGATTACAATTTTTAAACATGCTGATAATTTTGTGATAACCAAGACCATTTTTTCGCTGATAAGGGTGTCTCCATGATGGAAGTCCCAATAATTAAAGTTTGTTTGTTTTTTGGTTTTATGGCTCAAAGACTACAATGGTCATGCTGCGCCGGGACCTACTGTTTTCCGAGGAATCCGAACCTCTTATGGCCTAGGGAACCAAACCCCGGACTACAGTGAGCAGTGCGATCTTTTTATGAGATCTCTGAGTAAGCGTTCTTTGTACACTGTTGGGAGTCGAACCCGGATTAACGGCGTACTAGGCGAACGCGTTACCACACTGCGCCACCGCAGGGCCCCAATAATTAAAGTTGTTCTGCACACGGTGGTAGTGACATGAAAGTAGGCTACTTGTCTTTTTACCATACTTAAATTGTCAGTTTACTGAAAGTCCACTTTCAAAAATTCCATAAAGCACATTATATCGTCGTAAATACCGTTATCCAAAGGTTAAGACATCCAGTCATGCTAAATACAATGGTGATTGTTAGTCCAAACCAGATTCCTTGAACATACTAGAAAATTCCCTGAAAAGTTAAGTAACATTTTTGGTGAAGACACTGATTTCCAAAGGAATATAAAAAATTATACGAAACAAAATGAAATTTTCGTAACTTTTTAAAAAGAAATCACGGAAAAGGCAAGTTGAAATTCCCAGAATTTACGGAAATCCCAAAAATCCCCCTGTAAATATATTTGGAAAGTTATACCCTGACGAAGATGGCTAATTATGTGACACAAATCCTTTATAGTTAACATTACCCAAAAAGTACACGGTCGATTGACACAAAACCAACAACCTAAAGTTACTTCAACGATTATTTTTACGCACAACAACACACATTTAAAATTAAATGCAACTACCTTGACTACTGAAATTAAAGCCACAGATGCAAAGGAAATTTATTATTGATTGTTATATTAAAACAAACTTATAAATTACTTACAGTTCTGTCTTCCAGATACATAGTTTTTGACAAGAAATCGATTCCTATAGTAGCCTAAGAGGGAAAAATAGGTATTAATATACAATTGTCAGTACGATGATTTACGGAAGGGTTGTCCAATCATTTTGAGGGTTCGTATACTTCACGAAGAAAAAAATTCAAAGAAGGGGGAGGGGAGAATAATAGTTATGTTACAGGAAAAATAAAACTCGAATTAGTCTTACATCATTTCTTAAAATGTTTTGGCCATGGATCCCCTTTGAATCCCGAATTATGCTGCAGACCCCCAGTTTTTGTTAAACTGCTTTGTTGGCAAGAATTGTGCCAAGGGAGAGGGGGGGGGACCCAGCTACCTTCCCCATTGGGAATAAGTTTTAGTGAATTTCTAGGATCTTGTTTCTTTGCAAAAGAATTATTTTTTGCCCCCCAACCTTTCCATCCAGAATTGTGCTGTGGTTCAACGTTAGTGTAAACAGTGGCACAGCCAGAAAGAATTTCTGGGGCTTCAGCCAATTTTCCCATTGTAATATATAGGTAACATACTATTTTCTGAAGAAAAAATTCTTCTCGTAAGGGTGGGGGGGTTAAATTATAGAACCGAAATTTGAGATTTGATATTTGGAAAATAAAAGTATGCAAATGTATGCAAATATATATTCTGTGAATACAGTTTAATGAATATTTATACAAATGTGTTCTTTTTTAAGAATTCCAATTTCGTCGTCATTCAAAATTTTCATTTTCTTGAAAAATAAGTAGTCTACTTTTAAAAAAAGTCGTGCTCGACAAAGCACCTGAAAATTAAACTGAAAATATAAATACTCAAATTTAATAATCCATTTAAAAGAAAGCAAAAAGTAATATATATCTGCATCTATAATAAGTGGCGATTGAATAGCGTCAAAGGAACAATAAAATTTTATGTCACCCCTACTCCAACGAGGTGGCTTCTCTGCAAAACAAAGTTGCCGTAGGCTATGGGAACAATAAAGTCGCCAGTTTCACGTGATCCCTAGGGAAGCTTACCTTCTTATTCCCTCTATGTTCTTCATCTTTACCTACACTGTATGAAAACGTTCCTAGAATTTTTTTTTTTTGGGGGGTGGGGGATTCGTGGTGGACTATAATATAACCAAAGCCAAAAAAGGGGCACCCACTGTCCAAGTACCCTATGTTCAGTCACACAGATACCAGGTTACTTTAAATGACAAGAAAACTGGAAATGTAGCAATTTTGGGCAAATTTTCGTGCCTAGATTTCATGGGAAGGAAAATTTGGCATTACAAAATACGATGGCAAAATGCAATTTCGGCGCTACGAGAAACTTAATATTTCGGCACGCTGGAAAATTTAACGTTTTGGAGCAGTCTAGTGGAATTTTACAGAAATCGCCAAGTTTGGTGCAGATAAACATGGCAATATCATTTTGCAGCAGTTGTTCCATCCCTGCTTCCATTTACAATATCGTTGATTCTTCAACCATATTTCTTGGAAGGTGCATTTACTTGTGTTTCAGTTTAAATTAAGGATGCTTAGAAAACTATGCTACCAAATATCATTTGAAAGGAAGGATGAGAGCAGGACTCAAGAACGCTCCAAGATCAATACTATCAATAAGCATATGATGCATGTGAAGTATGACGGAAACTGAGCCAACAGGGACGAGATGTTCCTGTGCCAAAGAACACGTGAAAGAAAAAGAGGGAGAAGTGGCATAACTGGTTTATTCAGCCAGTTGTTGTCAATTCTAAAAAAAAATTAGACACGGTTATGTCACTAACTACAGATGCACACGATTCGATAATCCAAATGCAGTGACCTTAACTAGTGAAAGTGACTAAAAATAGCCTACTCGGGAAATAAAAAATAGTAGTTCAAGGATTTTCCCGACCATTGTGAAAAACCTGGTGTTTTTTTCCCAGATATTCAAAGCCTTGAAAGGATTTTTTAAAATTCAAGGCCTTTCCCGGTTTTCCAGGCCCTGTACGAACCCTGCATTTTGGGCAGTAGGCCACTTGAAAATATTTCACGGACCTCACGAGCCAATGATTTCAGTGTGTTTCATAGGAAGAAAAAAAAAAAGGAAAGGACCATAATCAGAATTTTTTAATATAAAAGACCATATACCATAGACATTTAATATACACCATAGACATTTAATATAAAAGACCATAATTAGACATTAGACCTATAATTAGACATAAAAAATTTCCACAGCAATTTATTATGGTCACCCATCATACTGTTCCGACAGTTTTTCCTCGTTTCTGGAAAATAATATCAAAAAAATTTTTACTTTGAAACTGAAATTTTTTTATTCTAAACAGTAGGCCTAATCAGCACAGGGCGGGGTCGAAATTAACTTTTTAAATCAGGTGCACAAGTGCACCCAAGTCTTGTAACTTAGGTGTACAAGTAACGAACGGAATAGAAAGTAAACCTCAACCTTAAAAACGGGTAAAATGTAAGTGAAATAATTACATTAAAACATGTAAGATAAAGAATGCAACTTTTCAAAATAATTGAACATTCATTTGTAATAAAAAAAAAATCAACATAAATGCAGATACATTGAGAAAATTATATAAAATTATTCCATAGGTCACTGTTTTTGGAAAGTAAATGTAAGTAGCCATATTTTGAATAGTTAGGTGCACTGTATGTGCATCCAAAATTTACATGCATGGATAAAAAAATTTCATGTATGCAGTACACACGTTAATTCTGAACCCTGGCATAGGTCAGATTGTGGCCTGTTGGCCGGATGTTGGACAACCCTGATTTATGGTATGACAATAAGCTAAATTTCATACATACTTGGTAAGTATTATCAAAACTGTCATACATGAACCTAGTGATCAATGATGTTTTGCCAACTAGAAAAAGAAAATCAGAAATAACGTTAGACCTGCGCTATTTATTACAACAGCATAAATATACTATTTATTAAAACAGCCCAGAGATGGGAAATAATTGTTTGCACTTTTGTAATGTTAAGAGATATGACAACAGATTGATGTGGAATGCGAACGACGGTTTGTTTTTACAATGCAAGGTCTGAAAAGGTCACGCTGCGCTGGGTCATGCGGTTTTCCAAGAAAGCCAAAGCTCTAACCCAAAATCGGGAAAATAAGAGACTTTGACCCAGTGTCAGATATAAAATAAAGAACTTTACAGTAATCTCTTATAAAAGCATTCAAATTAATGACCATTTCCATTCAACGATGGTAATTTGAAGTTCCAGCAAATGCCCCATAGAATTACATTCCAACCAACATCTTTTCTGTTTCAACAACATTCTCTCTCTGTTCTTTGAAAGTCGTTCATGAGAAAAATGAGTATAATGACTGAAATAGCCTGTGTCGAATCGTATTTATTTGAAAAGTGTATCAAATGGAGAAATACTTTGAATCTGACAATGCAAGAGATGAGTTCAATAGCTTAATCTGTAGCATCCATACGACAAATAGTCTTTCACTTCCAGAAATTTGTATTTTATGGCATAAGGACCACAAAGGTCATACGCCGGTTAGGATCTGAACCTTTTCAGTCAGTGACCCCCAATCTGGGGATCAAAAGTGGGGGAGGGGGGGAGTGGCATACAAATTTCTTTGAGATTGCTGCAACTATTTTTTAGTTAAAATTGACTTTATAAAGAATTCCATACCAAATGTTTCCAATGCTTTTATATTTCAACATGGCTACATTCCAATATTCTACAAATGGTTGTCAACTTTATATTTAAAATATCTATTAATATAATAGGCACTACTGCAGAATGTGTTACTGCCTTCTCTTTCCTCTTGAAACCACTCTAAAATTGCAGCCGTTGGGATTGTGACATCATACTCTCTGATACAGAGCTATGACATCACATTTCAACTAGTTAGACATAACTTGAAATCTATCCAATTAGACAGCAAAGTGTTTACCTAGAAGGGGGGATGGAGAGGTCTCCCCCCCCACCCCGGTTGGCCCCTGA
This sequence comes from Dysdera silvatica, assembly GCA_006491805.2. NCBI lineage: Eukaryota > Metazoa > Arthropoda > Arachnida > Araneae > Dysderidae > Dysdera > Dysdera silvatica. The sequence goes on from QLNU02014851.1 coordinate 32,624, forward strand.
GAATTTTACACCCTGGAATTCTACCCCAATGGCACCCCCACACTACACCACTAGTCATT
>QLNU02014853.1:0-10681 GCA_006491805.2 Dysdera silvatica
AAATAGTATTGCCAATATTTAGTACCATTGTGAGGACTAGAGACATACATGAACATGAGAGTTCTATTTTTGACACTAACATTTGGAATGGGCAATACCAATGATGGAAAATGCAGCCGAAATGGGTAAAATAGATTTTTATAATCCAAAAATAGATGACGGGAAATCCCAAGAGATCTTAGAAATTTTAGCTTCATATTAAATCGGTGAATCGACGTTACTAATGGCGAAACATGTGGGCAAGGCCGGCCTTATGGGGGTCTCCCCACCCACACACAATCGGAAAAATCAGGTTCCAAGTTGGGAAAATCCGGTGAAACCCTTAAAAAAATGGGATGAATAATTAATTCATTTGGGTAGTTGAAAATTCATGCAATTTCAATTGCCAACTTAGCAAACATTTTGATTTTCTCGGGTGAAAAAAGTGGATTTTTTTTTTTTTTTAACTTTTTACTCTTAGACAATTGGAAAATTTTTGTAAGTTGGCAAAATCGAAAGTTACTTCGAGAAAAAATCGACTTTTTGCTTCTGTTAGTCGGAAAAAATTGCGATTATAACTGCCCATTTTGTTAACAGTTATTTCCGTTCCCACATCTGTGGTATATTATTGTCCAGCGGACAGGGCACCAGAACCACAGATTCGGAGATTTCGCTTCTCCCTCTTTTCATTTAAACCTCATTTTAAGTGCCACGAAGAAGAAACTAGGACGTTTGCCCTGGTGTTCCTTATATTGAATCCAATTTGCAACTGACCATAGTGTTGGACTCTCAAACTTACTGGGAAGCTGGAGGGTCCGTCTGTAGCTATATTTGTACAGTGGGGCAGGCAAAAGTTCTAAGCAGTTCCTCTCGGGTCATAAAACGCTAAATGCTTTCGATGTCTGTTACCATGGATTTTTTTTTTGTTTGTTTATTTAACAGTAAATGATATCTTTAAATATATATATATATACAGTAAAACCTTTCTAAGGCGACCACCGCCAGTTCCGCGAAAAAGCGGTCGCTCAGCGAGGTTAAGGGAAATTTATATGTATTACATGTATGTCTTTTTCAACGCTTTTGGGTAGTTGGAAAATTTTGTTCTTCTCTCCCCACCCCAATGGAGATATGCTTGGGCCGCTCCTTCATGTGGGACTTATGCACTTACCGTTAAATAATTCGTATGAATGAGCAATAACTCCAAACAAACTCAAACTACTAAACTGGTAATACCACTCTTCCCATGCACATACATTCTGGATTCGAAGTCCATGAGCATGAATTTCCAACTACACACTGCATTAATCATTCACCGCCCCCTCCCCTTTTCTTTTAGAGTTTCACCGGATTTTTCCCAACTTGGAACTTGATTCTTCGGATTTTGGAAGGACCCCCAATCTGGCCGGCCTTGCCTACATGTTTGCCATTAGTAGCGTAGTATGTAATGTAAACTAAAATTGTAACAACTATTTTTTTTTCGACTTAAATTAGAAATTACATAAATTTTTAAAATGAAATACAAATTTCACTTACCCATGTTATGATTTGTGAAAGAAAAACCGCAGAAAAGTCAACAAAACGTACACTGAACGCGCAATGGAACTCTCGGCAGAAATCTAGTTCGCGATAACCCCAACTATAGCAAAGACAAAAATAGGTTTTAACCTACTCGGGTGGACTATACGTTTGCATATTGCGCGAATCCTTTAGTACACTATGCTATGGACTTTGTAGGCTTACTTTTTCTTAGGTTACAAGTTTCGAAATATGAAATTTTATTTTGGGTTTTTTCCAGAAAATGGAAACTGACCTCTGTGTGACGTGTTGCACAGATATACTAAAACACTGAACCAGTTTTAGACAGTAAAAATATTCAAACAAGAAAATGAAATTGGAAATTTTCGCAATGTCTGTCGAAACTCGCTGAAATGCCACCATGAAGTATAAATGACGCATATCATCGGAAAAAGCATCTCAGCAGCGATTTGCTATACCAGCCATGGGATATACCATTATCGGTGTCTAAGAGGGCACGCAAAAGTGTAAACATCAGAGGCGAAATTAACGACGGAAATTAGGATAACGCTGGTTACTGTGTAATAATTATTGTATCAATCCACTTCTGAGTTCCATTCAACCCCGCTGTCACAAACATTAAGTCACCGCCGCGCATGCGTACTACGCAAGGGGCGGGACTTGGCGCACATCCGACAATTTGGGCGTCCGCGGAAATTTCCACTCAGTATAGCTCGTGTCTCCGAGCAGCTTCATCGCTGATTTTGGTCTCAAACGGTGGATCTCGATTAAATCTACTCGCTGCGCGTGCATTCAAAAACATTGAACCATTTTTAGAGAGCGAAGAAATTTCAAAGAAGAAGACAAGATTGAAAATTTAAACAATGCTGGCTGAAACTTGTGCAAATGCCAAGACAAAATGTGCAGAAGACGCATGTTATCGAAAAGAGCGTCTCAGCAGCTACACGGTGTTATTTATCATTTGCAATAATCCAATGTAATTTATCCAATTGTAATTAATCCAATTGTAATCCAATATCATTAGTATTTCAGGCAAAGGGAATGCACAAGCCTATCTCAGAAATCTCGGAATCCACTGCAGATCCTACATTAAAACAAGCTCAAAAAGCTAGCTGAAAAACTTTCAGATTTTAAATTTTTAATCTAACTTCGTATCTTGCAGCAGACCCAGATTTACTGCCATGCGAACGGTTACTCCGCATGGGGTATCATGGGCTCCCATTTGGGGGAGGCAGGGGAGCTCTAGCCCCCTTTGCCGTTTAAAATATTTGATTTGCCTGATTCTGTATGCATTTATTTTCAAAAAGTTTACAGTCACATTTTAAAATAAGGTACTTTTTAGCTTATTACTAATTGTCAAACAGTATTAATTAGTTTGGTAGAATTTTAGTATTATGTACATTCACTAAAAGGTTTGACAGCCTTGAATAGGGGGTAATAATTTTTCTCAACCCCCTCCTCTAGAGGTACTCATATAGGCGCCACTGTAGGTTATCAAGCCAGGGGGGTGCCAAATGTTCTAACAACACCCAAGTGAAGCCCACTCCAAATTTAATCTGATCGTTCAATCGCCCATTATTAAATAGGTGCCAATAGATAAAATTTCCAATGGACTCATTACACAATGCTTGTATAAATAATTCTTTACAACTTGTTTTTCATGTATAAACGTGAAAATCTGTCTTTAGAACAAAATCCCAAATAAGCAACCATAGAAGTAAGGACGCAAAAACGTTGTTTGTTGTGCATTATTTTGTTAGGAAAGGTGGCCGCCGAAGCCGGCTCTGTAATCCCTGGAAAGTGATTTAATTTTTATGCTAAAACAATTTAATTTTTTGATTCATCAGAAAAAGCACTTGTATTGCAAATTATATGTTATAGGAAAATTACAATTACCATCGTGCTTTTCTGCTCTTGTAATGATATGAAGATTCTATTAAGGAGAAGATCCCCAAACAAACCAATCATAGTAAAAAGAATTATTCTGACAGTAATGTCTATTAATACGTAATATTTACGCACTTCAGTAGTAATTACGGAAGGGGACGCCATATTACCCAAGTCCCCGCTCTTGCGCGCCCTGCAGCGGTAACGCATTCATTAAGCTCAAGGCCACTTAGCCAGGAGTTAATTTCAGGGTCAAAAAATTTTGCGCCCCAAACCTGTAGCCAAGTCCCATTAAAATTGGTTTTCGGAAGGGGTCAGTCCCTCGAATCCCCTCTGGGTGCGGGCATGATCCAGCTTGCCATTATCCCGGGTTTGACTCTTAATTTGGCCTGAAAAGAACGCTTACCAACTAACTATTCGGTATTGTTCAGGGGGTTTTGTTTCCTGGTCATTAAGCGTATTCCTCGAAAGAATGTAGACTCTGAAGCAGCATGAACCTTGCTGTCCTTGCGCCGCAAACCATGCGCAAAGATGGTTCTCGTTGACACAACCTTGCGTTTTTATTTCTTATTCAGTAGGTGTAAGTAACTAAGCGTTTCAGGGACTCGAAAGTCGGCCATTTTGTCACCTGTTGCCATATTTTTACTTTTAAAAGCAGCATAGACGACCCCAGATAGCGAAGATCGACCTCAGGACGTCCCTCGGACGACATTTTCTATCTGGGACCAAGCTCATCCAAATTTTACAGTATATTGTTACGTAAAAATAAATGATGATTTATTCGATGAAGTATGAAAACAACTGCACCTTTGCCATGATTACACAAACACTGCTTATATGCATGTCCATGCGCGCTTATGAATATTATAAAATAAAACCATATATGCAGATTTTATTCAAAATACCTTGTTTATTGACAAAAAGAAATTTTATATACATAAGACTAAGCAGACACTCATGAGTGTTATAAAACAGGAAGAGGTAGCACTACAACAAATTTGCAAAAATCGTTTGGTCCATTTTGACAAATAAATTTACAAAATAAATAATTTATATTTTGAAGTAAACCCTTTACCATAAATTAACTAATTAAATATATGAATAGTGATGAAATAAACAAAATTCCATTAATTAGTTGAGGGCTTTGAATACTTATATAACTTGAAAATTCCACATTAAAACATACGCGGTTATATAATTATTTATATATAATTATATTCAGAATCATTAATATGAATTACATATCCCAACGTATTATTTAATAGAACTATTGTACACATTATTATAAGTAATCGTTTACTGATCTAGACATAAGAGACAATTATTCATCAAAAAATAACATATTTTATCAATTTAATAGCAATATACCAATACACATTTGTTATATATAAAGCAGTTATATATAGCAGTAACAATACAAACCTTTCAGACATGTACAAATTTTTTTACAACATTTTATACAAAACATTCTAAATTCTAAATACGTATATATGTACAGCGGATGGAATGAGCTATCGCAATGCTTAGTAACACTTCAGTATCCTTCATATAACACGTTTAAATATATATAACACAGATTTATATATCTCCTCAAACACACTGTATATAAATGGGGAGACTAGGATTCGATACCGGTGGTTTCCTTCACTCTTTTCTCAAAAAAAATTACAAATTGAAAATTTATTTGTTTAATACATATACAGTAGAACCTGTCTAAAACGGCCACCTTTGGGACTGGACTGCAATGGTCTCCATAGACAGGTGGCCACTATACACGACAGACTTTGGTATAGGCATCACTAAGTCCTTACCAGTTTTCTCTTGTAAAAGAGTGGTCACTTTATACAGGTGGTCAGTTTACCAGGTTCCACTGTATACAGATATGTAAAAGCAACTGCAATAATTATTTTGCATATACGTATAAAAACGCAGCAAGAACACATTATTAAGTTTATTAAAGTAATTATTATTATAACCGATGATAGGGTTATATTATACATATATATTTGGTCATCTAATGTAATATTAAGTGTTTTATAAGAACGTAAAAGACCATTTTTGAAACCATACTTTCAATTTTAAATGTTTCTGAGTAATAAAATACAGGGCGGTTTACTAATAATCCACCCCTCCCCCACCCCCCAAAAAAAAGAAAAAAGCAACTATATTTTTCTTACATTTAGGAAGACTTTCACGGCGTCTATTAATATATATTAAAGAGCTTTGCGGGATATTCCGCAGCGTGTGTTTATTAAAACCACTCAAAGTTTCACTCCGTACTATGAGGAGCATCCTCAGAAGCAACAGTCGACCAAGTTTCCCTCTGCAAAAATGCAAGACTTCCGCTTGGTTGCTCGGAAGAAAATTACTCCTTTCATATTATCAAGGATCCTCCGCTGCATGCTCTCACCATGGGCGCCCATATATAGTGGGGGTGCAAGACTTGCCCTTTAGCTTTTATTCAAAATTTGATTTGCCCAATTTTGCTATGCGTTCACTTTCGAAAATTTTACAATCATATTTTAAAATGAGGATAGAAATAAAATACAGGGTACCAGGGAGGAAATTACATAAAAAGGTTAAACACTGGTAAAATAGCAATGAAAAAGATCACTCAAGCTTTCGGACGCATCAGCAGCAGTCCTTCATCAGGAGTAATGTTAAATTAAAATGTTAATGTTAAATAAAGAACTTTTTGGCCCATTACTAATTATCAAGCAGTACTAATTATTTTTGTATTATTTTAGTATCTTGTGTATTTACTAAAATATTTAATAGCCTTGAAGGAGGTAATAATTTTTTCAGCCCCCAAAAAAAGTATTCATACGGGCGCCACCATTGGCGTAGCTGGGAGTGGTTTTGGAGGTTGTAACCCCCCATTGCAATGAAATTTTGTATATTTAACATAGGAATATATGAGTTGTAGCTCTGTAACCCCTCCCATTAAGTCTATAACCCCCTTATGAACTTTCTGCTTACGCCTATGGGCGCAACTGCCCCTAATCGCTCGTAATTTTGATTGCTGTACCAATGACGCTTTTCAAGTCTTCTAATAAATGTAAGCTTATTATTGTAAAAACTACTTTTGTCTTTGCAACGAATGGTAAAATGTCATATTCCTATGTCAAGCGGAAGAAAATGTATTTGCTTTTTTTAGGGGACTGTCTAACGAAACACCCTGTAGATACGCACTTTATCATGGCTGTTACAATATCTGAAATAATGTACTTGACAGCTATAATAAATTATGAAAAGCATGATAATCAGCATACTGCTTATTGTTTTAATAGCAAAATATGCAACCGTGTTAGTAATTTTTTATAGAAAGTCTAAATTGATAATTTAATTTAATAAAAATGCAAAATTATGTTAAAATAATTAAGCACTTAATATGGAATCATTTAAAATAATTATCTGTGCAATAAAATGTGGAATCGAGTTTAAATTACCATGACAAAAATGATTTGAATAGTTAAATTTCAGGGTTGTATTATCAAAAGAATTCAAGCCTCTTCTTAATTTATTTCAGGGTTGTCCAACATACGACCCTCGAGCTACAATCAGATCCGCCAACAATAGTCCAACAATATTATTCAATTGGAATTTTTCATGGATGCACCCCCACAGATACAATTCTGTGGGCGCCCATTTAACCTAGGTTTGTTTAGTAGGTTGCGAGTTGACGTAGTCGTGGCGCCATCTATACGCGGCTCGAGTTACTAATTTTGGTTAGTCAACCTTTTTACATTTATTTTATAGTCAATATTTATAAAATCGTTTGTCGTATAGTAAAAATGTGTGTTTTGTAATATAAAAAATAGTCATAATTTAATTGAGCATCAAAATTAAATTAGACAACGTTTTATAAAACTCGTAAAACCAAAATTATATGTACCCAGGGCCTATTAATGGGGGCAGAGCAGCATCCATCCTGCTGCCCCGGGCCTCACAATATTAGGGGCCGCAACTTGGTAACTCAATGTATGTTAGACGTATTTTTGAAGGGCCTCTAAAATATTAGTTGCCCCTGGCCTCGAATTTTCCCTGTAAGTCTCTGTATGCACCTACATCGGTGCAGGGGCGGACTGGGCCGGTGTGCCTTCGGGAGAGATAGGACTCGCACCCTCCAAAAATCCTAGGTGTGCGCCCTTTGAGAGGACCCAGTTCGCCCCTGCATCGGTGTAAAACACCAATACATAATTTTGACAAATCACGTGTGTGATTTTGTCAAAAAGAGCACAAGAAAGATTTACAGAACCCAATGATATTTATATATAAATGCAATTAAAAACATACATTTTATATAAAACTGCACATGGAAATATCCTTTACCAGTTAACTAAAAAGTTACTTTTAAATTAACATGCACTTATTGATTTAACGTAAGTAATAAATTGATTGTAAATCTGTTTCGTATATTAACTCACAAAATCGCTTTTAGGATACTAATCAAAGGAATTTGATAAAACGGAAGGATTAAAATCTATCAAGCGTGGTTTATTGGCGAGGTTTTTGGCGACTTAAAACAAGTTTGGCAATCTTTCCTCCATGGACCCATTTTCGACAGTTAGGTTTAAGATAAGATTTGGGTCTTAAATTGGCCAACTTACCCATGATGCTTCCATCTGGTGAAAATTGCATTTAACGTCATTTAACACATTACCTTTAAAACTCGAGAATCCAAGTTTTAAAAACAAGGAAACACCGAAACTTTCGTGCGTTTAGGTAGGAGGGGAAGGGGTTCGAGGATAAAAAGTGAGGGAAAACAAAAATACGAAGATCGCGGAAACAATGAAAACGAAAACATCAAGAAGAGGAACTAAAAAAAAAAAAGTAAAAAAAAAACTGGGATCAAAAAGGGCAACAAACCGAAAAACTCGACTTTGTGGAGGAAATAGAAATTGAAAAAATAAATAAATAAAAAATAAACTTCAGGAGAGGAAAAATGAAAATTGTGAAAGGAAGGCAAAGTCAAGAATTCGCGGAAAAGCTGGGAAGTAAAAAAAAAAAAATCAAAAATGTTCGAAGGAAAAGAAGAAACGAGAAAAGGAGAAAAGAAAATAATGAAAAAAAAAAAAATGCAATGAGGAGACGCATTGGTGTAAGAAGAATGAAATGAAAATTGTATTAAATATTATGAAATTATAGAGGAACTAGAAGAATTTCAAAAAAATGAAAATTTCACTAGAGATGAGAGAAGACGTAACAAAAATTAATAACTAAAGGGGATAAAAGAAAAAATGGGTTAAAAACGATTTCAATTGAAAATTAGATAACATTTTTGCACATGATAGAAAGCCACTAATATAAACGATGACTGCGAAGCAATGTAAATGCTGGATTGGAATCCCCAAGGAAAGAGGAATTGAGGTAAGCTACGAACCCTATGGAAGAAAGCCTGGGGAAACTAACGAAAATAAGAGGGGAAAAAATGAAAAAGAATTCAAGGGACTTGCAGAAAACCGAGACAAGAAATCCCTCCCCTAGAAATTATTTGTTAGTTGGCTGAGTTTTTATAGCTCAAGGTTAGAGAGTCGTCCTGTGCCGAACTCGCATAGGGATTAAAGAGGGAAAAAGCAATTAACAGATAATAATGAATAAGAGGGCAATTTCCTTAAGTACCATAGCGCAAATTAGGGTGGGGCCTATATAATGCAAGCTCCGTTCTATTTTGCCTTATCCAATGGGAGGAATGGGGCGGGGCTTTATGAGCTAGTTGGCCAATTGCAAATATCCAAATTTGCTCGTCTATATTGGTTAAAAGGTTTGTCTTTTTTTAGCGTTCTTACCTAGCTCAACTCCATTAAAATTCCTTTGCTGCGCATAAATTTTTCCTGGATTGTTTTGGACCCTTTCCATCCCTTTCTTGGGAATACAGAACCTAATGTCCAGCCTTCTAATGGTTTTTCTGGACGATTTATTGCTAATACTATTGGCAAAAAAGGATCCACAAATTAAGATCAACTCGTGTAATATACTGTTTAATGTTTTTGCACTGGCGTAGCATGAGGGTGCCACCGGGGCGAAAGCCCCGGGCGCTTAATTTTTAGGGGCGCAACATTTCGATATTGGACTGGTGAAAGTGGGGCGCTAACGGAACATTTAAGGCAATACTTAAATTGACAGGGGCGCTGGCAATCCACGCTACGCCGGCGTGTTGTTGGGGCATTTAAGAATCCCCTCTTCTAATTTTCATCGCAGCTGACACTGCCAGGAGGTTATTCGGCCTCATAGCCAGAAGATCATTACACAGCATTGCGGATGCGTACAGCCATCTGACTGATGTTAATGTCTGTACAGAAATTGAAATACAGGTAGCACAAATACAAACATTCTTGGCACCCCGAATCCCCTTGATATTTTATATACACTCCCTCAGTCGGTCAAAAGGGGACATCCAGACATAGGAATTAGAATTGTCTTTCAAGTTGAAATGCCATCATCACCAGCCGTGCTTCTTCTCATGGTACCTGAAAAATTAATTATAAATGAACTTAATTATGAAAAATTAATAATGAATTAACTAAGTTATGAAAAATTGATTATAAGTACAAATTGTTACAATATGTGCAGTGAAGAATGAAAAGTGTTTTATATAATAATAACAGCACCATTAGGGGAGACCAGGTTACAGTGGGTTACGGGGAACGGTGGAACAATTGGTTTATTTAGTAGGGTAAAAATGTTTAAGAAAGGGAAAAATACGCTAGCTACACTTTGCCAACTTGTGTAGCAACACTGTGCAAACAGATCACAACCATCACTTATTTTGGAGGGAGGTAATAGCCATTTTAGTTCTCATCTGACCTGTTGGGGAAAATTAGGTAAGTGTTGTTTTTCCATATTTGTACACTAAATTGTCATCCAATAATCAATATTTTTGCATTAATACCCTAGGTTAAGCTTCTTTATTGCATATGTGTGATAGTTTTTCGTTTTATATGTTGGTGGTAAGTAAATTGTAACTTTTGGTATGCATGTATCTCTTGGGGCACAGTGGGGCACCCTTGATGGGGTACATTGGAACACTATCACCCAACGTAAAAAGATCTCAGATTCTTAAAAGGTAAAACCAAATTATTAGAATTTATGCTTTTCAATTAACCATTACCTGAGGATAACCTTTTTAAACTACTTTTATATTGTGTAAACATATAACAATACCTTGAATTAACCTGAAATTATTAGAACTGCATCAAGGCTATATAGGTAGCCTATATTTTGGGGGAAAACTACACCAGCTGTTTATGCTCAAACAATCTTTAAAGCTAATTCATAG
>QLNU02014853.1:10781-23092 GCA_006491805.2 Dysdera silvatica
CATACAGGGTGATTCAAAAGTCAGTACCCCTCTGTTAATTTTTTGGTGGGTTCAGGCAGATAAACGTCCTTTTGGGAAAGTTGCTTGTTGAAAAGGAAATAATTTTTGTTCTGTGTCGCGACTCACCCTCAGCACCAGGGGGCGCCCCACGGGGGCCAACTCCAAAATTTCAAATGGCAAATACGAACGAGTAATACCTTCTTTTGAAGGTCTCGTTGAGAAAAAAATAGTGACATTTACTGTATGGCGCTATGACACCCACAGCACCAACAACGTGTCTGCAAAGTTCAAAATCGACCTTTATTCTCCTGGCTTTTGCTCACGCTAGTAAGGTCATGGGCCAATGACAGAAACTGTAGAATGTAAAGCAATGTGTGTTCTATCAGTAACAATTTTAAATTTCGTATTAATCCAATATGTAAAGTTTCAAGGATCGTTTAAAAATATCAATATTTTAATCCTCAAAAACTCAAATAAAAATATTTCCATAGCAACAATAGTTGTTTGAAATAAAAATATTTCCATAACAATAATAACTGTTTGAAATCAAATAAGCATCCTCACAGAAAGTATTCTTTTTTATACGAACACAGTTTGAAGGAATGGCTCGTCCACTCAGTAACCGAACGGATGTCATTCTTTTTCAACGCAACAAGTTTCCAAGAAGGTAGATTGGGCGTCGTGGGTTCGTGGAATGGCAACCTCGTTGCCCAGATGTGACACACTTGGATTTTTAACTTTGGGATCATTTGAAATCAATAGTTTACGAACTTCCAACTGAAAATATAAATGTGCAGCGCCAAAGAATATGGGATGAGTGCCATAAAATTACTCCACACACTTTTCAAAAAGTCAGAGAAAGCTTTGAGGCCCGGCTTTATAACTGCCAAGAAGTGCAAGGCCTTCAGTTTGAGCAGCTACTTCATTAAAAGGTAACTTCTTTTCTTTCTTTTCTCGACGAGACCTTCAAAACAAGGTATTACTCGATGGGAGTTGCCATTTGAAATTTTGGAGTTGTCCCCTGTGCTGGAGGTGAGTTGCAACACAGGCAAAGTTAGTTCTTTCTCAACAAGCAACTTTCCAAAAGGACGTTTCATCTGCTCGAACCCACCAAAGAATTCTAAGGGGAGGGATTCGATTCTTTTGAATCACTCCTTGTATACTTAAATAGAATTGGTAAAAGGAAACAAAAAAAAATTATAACCTAGCAGTCAAACGCTTGACCAGGCAAAATAATTCATGGGTGTTTAGCTACGTAAGAAAACACAAATTTTCACTTACTTTTTATAGCTTTGTAAGCTGCAGGAATTGACGAAATTTACTAGTGAATTGAAGATTTCTTCAATTCCTCACTGAGCTATAAAAAGCAAGTGAAAACTTGTGTTTTGTTTTTTTTGTTTTTGTTTTTTTTTGCTTAATTAAACACTTCGTAGATTATTTCGCCCAGTTAAGCGTTCGAATGTTTGGTTGGGATTTTTCATGACTTGTTTCCTTCTACCAATAGGTTTAGTAATACAGTGGAACCTGGTAAAATCGTCCACCTTTTTAAATTGACCACTTGAATGAAGCGACCATATTTTTTTTTATAATACAGAACTGGTAGGGATTTAATTATGACTATACTGAAGTCCGTTATGTAGAGTAACCACCTCTATATGAATACCACCTCTATATGGCAGGGGCACCCATACGAGTACTTCTAGGGGCACTGAGAAAAATTAACGAGTATTTCTATTGAGTGCTGAGAAAAATTACCTCCTTCTCAAAGCTGTTGAGAATTTTAGTGAATGTACAAGATACTAAAATGCTACAAAAATAATTGATACTGCTTGACAATTAGTAATGAGCTAAAAAGTACTTTATTTTAAAATGTGACTGTAAAACTTGTGAAATAAATGAATAGCAAGTTCGGGCAAATCAAGTTTTTAAATTACTAGGTGGGGCTCGAGCCCAACCTGTCCCCATATGGGCGCCCATAGTATATGGTGACTATTATAGTCCAGTCCCAAAGGTGGCCACTTTAGTCAAGTTCTACTATTTGCGTCGCTGTCTGATTACTGCCTCGTTTGCGTGTATCCACAATGATATATACACCCTTTCGGTTGTTTTCTGAAAACTACTCATTTCTAGTTCTATTTTCCTTCATTTCTATTTCTACTTCCTTTCATTTCTAGTTCTACTTTCTTTCATTTCTAGTTCTACTTTCTTTCATTTTAGTTTTTCTTTCTTTATACCTGCTTTCACTTTCTCCAGTTTTGCTTTTTCAGATCTGTTCCTTCTTCGATTTTTTTTCTGCTTTTTGTATTAATTTTTATAATACACATATAGGCATCACGTGTGTTTCTACCTATTTGCTAACAACACATAGAATTTCAATATGGGTCTCAATATTATCTGCCAGCCTATCACACGACCACTAGTTGAGTGATCGTCCTCCCTTCAATAATACATTAATGACATTGAGGTAACATTAGCTAACAGACTGGATTATTCTGACTGAATAAATTGACACACTGTATCTAAAATGTCAGATTAATCTCGTTATTAGGATTATTCTTTTACGTTGCTATACTCTGATTTCGCTAGCAATGTCGAATTTAAATTCTTCGATTTTCCAAATCTCCATTTTTGAGTCCATTTGAATCCGGTTGATAATAATAATTATTATTATATTATTATTTATTATTATATTATATTTTATATTAATTATTATATTATATTTATATTAGTATTATATTATATTTATATTAATTATTATATTTATATTAATTATTATATTATATTTATATTAATTATTATATTATGTTTATATTATTTATTTATTCTATATTATTATTATCATTATTATTATTGTAATAGGATGAACTGAAGTTGATCCTATTACAATAATAATAATATAGACAGGGTGAATTGCAAGGATCATCGTTCACATTTGTGTTCGTGTTTGTTTAATTATGAACTGAATAGTCTAAACTAATTCTCCCAAAAAAAGAGCTGGTGCATCAGACATTTTAATACCATCATATCACGTGATCTCATTCACTGCCGCGTAAAGTTGAATGGTTTGCAAGTGTGTTACTTTCAATAAAATAAGGTGAAATGGATGGATGTACCGCTGTGAATTGTTCAAACCACTCGAGGAATGAACATAAATTGTTTAAATTGACGACAGATCCTGCAAGAAGAATGAAAGGGCTATTAATCTTCCAATGGTAAACGTTGTGTTGTTAAACCGGAAGTGTACAACAAAATGGCGGCTGACGCGTCGGTCTATAATTATAGCGGTTCCAGTCTAAACAAATTATATTAAGAGCCGTACAATAAACACTGTAGAATTTTATTGCTTTTCAAGCCTGTTCTTATCTTTCTTTAAAATGATGGTATTTTGTCTAAAAAATATAGAAGACTTAGAGGCAGGTTGCGACCCAATTTATTATTCGTGAAGCAAATGATAATTAATGGCGGAATTTAGATTCTTGCGGCGATTCATGTTTAGTAGAAATATTACGATTATACCTGATTAGGGAATAGGTTGTTTTCCAAGAGAAGACTATGGAAAATTCCATAAGGACGAATAAGGTTAAATTATATAGCCTATGGAATATATTTTTAGGTGCGGAGTATTTATTTATTTGTTTATTTATTTATTTTTGTTTTTTTGTTTGTTTGTTCGAATAGAAGAGAGGAGCGTGTGATTCTGCCACTTTGAATTTAATTTTTATACAGGTATACATGGCATTTACTAAGGAAGGAATGATTTTAAAATATATTATGACCATTTGCAGGGATAGCACAACCGCCAAATTTGTTCAATATCCCAAAAAGCCATGTGTGCAATATATACAGCCATGTGTGTAATATATACAATATACACAGCCATGTGTGCAATATATACAATATATACAGCCATGTGTGCAATATATACAATATATACAGCCATGTGTGCAATATATACAATACATACAGCCATGTATGCAATATATACAGCCATGTGTGCAATATATACAATATATATAGCCATGTATACAATCGCTAGAAACCTATGTCCTTCAGGGACTGTAGCACCGAACGAAGGGGAATTGTTTACTGACGTGGAGCATTTTCTCTTGTTTGTGTTTCATCAGGAATAATTAAAATAATTAAAGACAAACTATAATAATAAATAATACTATAATAATAAATAAATAATTAAAGACAAACTATAGTCCAATATATAAACCTTAATTTATTGGTCGAAGAAAGCAAATTTGAGTTAAAAATCGTGTGTGTCCTGAAACCTAATTATTCAGAATTACCTAATCAAAATTTGCATGAATTAACTTAGAAAATAAAGTGTTTTGTAAGAAATGGACGTGTTTTATTAAAAATAAGTGTTTTGTATTAATTGCAGTTAAATTGCAGCCTGCTACGCATGGTTAAGTAACTGAACATTAAGCACTTTTACAAGAAAAAATAGTAGTGGAAAAGAATTAGTAATTTTTTTATGTTAATTTAAATTTTAAATGACATCCACACAAATGAAAAGCATTTATTTCACACAAGTCTGCATGATCGCCTTGTGTCATTAACAATTTCCTTCCTAAATATTACGACCCAGGAAAAGCTCAGTGCAATTCGTCAAACATCGCACTTGTGAAGTTAAGTAAGTATTTTCTAAAATAAAAGTGTGCAGAAGGTGCATAGTCAGGGGCGGATTAAGCGGCTAGCGGACCTGGCGTCCGCCAGGGGGGGGGGGGGGCCACCGAATCTCAAAGGGCCCCAAACTCGAGAGATTCTTAGCTATAAACTGACACAACACAAAAAGAGAACGTTCTTTTATTGAATTAAAGTCAATTTAAAATCATATTAGTTCAAAAATGAATGCAAAAAGATTTAATTAGATTAATTTAAGTAGATTAAATGCTACTGTCATAACTAGAGCCCGGATTATATGCAATTGCATATTTCAACTGTTTGTAGCATTTGTACATATAAATGCACAAAAACGATGAATTTCCAGAATAAGTGTATATTTTAAGGATTTTAGAAATTCTAAGAATTTTATTATTCCCCCTCATCCGAAAAATTTCATCACAACGCTAAAGTTCCTTTTACTTCTTATCTGCGTGGAAAGCATCTTATCTTCTTCTTACTTCTTATCTGCGTGGCTACTTATCTGCGTAAAATTTTCCTCTTACTTCTTATCTGCGTGGAAAGGCAATGGAATTTGTAAATGTGCACGTTTAATTTTGTCCTAGGCAGAGGCATAGCCGGAGGGAGGTTTTGGGGGTTGTAACCCCCCATTGCAATGAAATTTTGTATATTTAACATAGGAATATATGAGTTGTAGCTCTGTAACCCCTCCCATTAAGCCTATAACCCTCCTCTTATGAACTTTCTGTTTACGCTACGGGTCCTAGGGCGCCAAAACGTTATCGTAGCTGAATTATGGCCACCATCCTTGTTAGGAAAACCAAAAATGTGTTTTACTATATTTAGCTGATAATTGATTCTAGGTCAGATTAAGACAAACGTTATTCTAAAATTCCGCATCATTTTCCCTCAGAGATAGTCATGATAACACATCGATAAACTATCCGTAATCGATAAACTATCTGCAAAAATTTATGTGCTGTCCAATATCCTTTACAACACTGGAAAGGACCCTTTTAGCCATAAAAATACTATTACATGATAGTATTTTTATGCTTTACTGTAATATAAATATATTTACTGTAATATAATGATAAAGCTTAACTGTTTAGAACAACGAGAGACACATTTTGTTATACAGTCATAGAATTTGCCATATATAAAATATATGATTTAATGTATGCCAAATTTTTCTATTCGGTGGTTAATAATAAATCTATTTGTTTTAAAATACGGGACATAAGATTTTCAAGCGTTAAAAAATTTTATATACATATTTGTTCATTTTAGGTGCACGTTTATTCATTTTAAGTGCATATATATATGGATATTTTGAGGTTATTTGGTGCATATTTTAAGGCTTTCAATGATTATTTTGAGGTTTTTAGTGATTTTTTATGCACATTTTGCTGGTTCTTTAGTGCATATAATTCAGGCTCTAGTAGTAACTGTAGTTTCACCATGTTTAATTAAATAAGTAAAAGCAGAATTAAATTAAATTATAATGGCGGAAACCCTGTTCTCAATATTGCCATTTTTATTATAAAAGCTATATATATATAAAATTAATTAATAATTAATTCTGAGGGTTATTAATCACTTTAATTAATTTCAATATTTATTTAATACACACACATACTCACTTACTTGAGGGCGAGAATGTTAAAAAGTAACCTGACGTTATTGGATAGTTGTTTAAATACAAATAATATTTCCGCGCGAAAATCGGAGCTTCTGGATAAACCTTCGAGGACGAGAGGATGTTTATGTCCTGCTCCGGAAATGAAAAAACGAAATTTAAAAGTATAAAAGGGCCGCTAAAAACTGATTTCTTGGTTTTTACACCACACCTTTTTAGCTGCCCAAGCTGGCCCTCCCTAAGTACGACCCTGAGGCTACTTACGTAATATGGTTTATGGAAACAAAATCACTAACACAGGTGCAACGAAATTTCAGAAACGTGTACGAGAGAGCACCCTCTTAATTTACAAAATAAATGTAACTTGTCTCGGTGTGTTTAAAGGGCCAGATAGCAAAGATCGTCCTTAGTATGTCCTTGCAGTGAATGTCCAAACGTCCTCAGAACGTCCCGTTGAAGGTCATTGCTATCCGGGAGTGGCAACAAAGCCTCTCAGTGTAACGTCCGACATTTTGCCAATGAACGTGGATGGAACTGAACTTTGCGTACACACTATTATATATATGGGGAACAATTCACGTAGAGACATTCTAACCATGCAGAAAAAAGTTTTGACCCTGCTTCAAGCCACGTAATCAGAGCTCAGACCTCGCATGTATCCAAAGTTCGGACTTTGGGCCCCGCAATATTAGGGGCCCCCAAAAAAAGCCAAAATGTTATTTCATTTTTATGTATAATTTTTTTTTTTTTGGCTGTCACCAAATCTTTCCTTAAAAAATAAAAAAAAAATTGCGGCGCAGTAGCATTATGCATTTGTTATTATAGCGATACCTCCCAATAAGAGACAGCCACGGGACAAGACATTTTGTCACTCAAATAGAGGTGTCCCTCCTTCGCAGGTACAGGTGTTGATATATATGTATACTGCGGACTAGGGTAATCGTTCCTTATTTGAAAACATCCCTTACAAGAAATAACACTGTATTTAACTTACGAATCCAACTTACGATGGGACCAATTCTGCAATGTAACCCCCAAATGGGCTCAGCTCTCTACTGAGGGCATTTCCAAATTTTCGTGAGGACAAGGGCCCCAACCATACCGCCTTCTAGCCCCAGGGTCCCTGCAAGCAAGGCTGATCGTGTCCTTCACGTAATTGAAAAAGAATAAAGTTTCCAGCTATTGTAGTTTCGATGCAAATAAAATTTGAAATTGTATATTTCTTTTATGGACACCCTGTACATAACATGTTATAGATAGACACTAGATAATCACAATTAAATTTCCCTACACAAAGGGATAATGACACCACATTTTGTACATGTACAACATTTGGTTCTATTCCGCTCATTATTTGAAGCTACACAGGACTCGGAATACGGTAAATTTAACAATAATGGGAAATAACAACGTTTTAGCGTAGTTGTAAGTTTAAAAGATGTCTGACGTACTTCGAGAGAACAAGCGTCGCTCCTCGTCTGAACCAGCACAACAAACAACATTCGAGTGTTGCTAACTGATGTGGTTAATACGTTGCCGGTAGCAGCTCAACGGAAAGTATTAACGTCTATAACGCATTGGTTTAATCCAGGGAGAGGGAGGTCCGGGCTTCTATAAGTGGCTCAGTCCTTCCGAGAAAAAATGAACGCTTTGCGGAGCCGTGTGTGTGTGTGTGTGTGTGTGTGTGTGTGTGTGTAGGTGGGGGTTCAAGGTATATGTTCGCGGAAGTTCATTAAAACAGGTTACAAGCTCGATGGGGGCTACAGCTACACCCCGGCACCCGCGCGTTAAATATACAAAATTTCATTACAATGAGGGTTATAATCTGCATCAACACCCCCTGCGTACGCCAGGGGGTATAGACCCCCCCCTAAACCTCAAAGCTAGCTACGCCTATGCAATAAAAAGAAGTGAATGTTACAATCACATAAAGAATATCAGATCGTTACGGTTACGTACGTTTATGCATCAGAATAGAAAGAATGTCTTTTGAATTACGCAAGAAACGTAACAGGTGATGAAAACGAAATATGAAATTTCTTTTGCTGTTCGCACGAAACATTCTATTCATAACATAACGTGCCAACTTTCATGTGTGTTTTCGTTTAATGCGGTCTGTTGGGCACACACACACACACATGAAGACATATGTAGTTAGATTTCCTAGTAAAGACATCAAAATATGAAGGGTGTGCCAGTTTCCAACCTGATGATAAATTTTGGAACTTTTTTTTTTTTTTGTGAATTTTACATTTTGATGTGCGTATAAAATATTTCTAATTTTGACTAGAGGAGCCTAGATTAAAAGTAATAATAATTTTTATTCATTCTGAACGTATTATTTAATTAGTACAATGCATATTAACATATACTGGCTATACATACTAATCTATAATAATAATAAAATAGTTGATCATTGTATATCATGAGTATTTCATATATTATATAAATATGTAAAGAAAAGTATTTAAATGACATATTAATGTTCTTAATGCCTAATTATTAATATAATGTAGAAGGTGCTGGGAAAATACACAAGTATAACCTGCTTAAGATCTGGAAATACAATAGAAAATATATGTATGCAAAAAAAAAAAATACATGTATACAATCCCCTGTTCCCGTCTCACCACTTCTCCCTCCTCGTTTCTTCTCAATGGCTATTTCTACAATTTTGCTTTGAATAATTGTAAGATATTATTACTTTTCGCAGGGTTAATACAATTTCCAAATTGGTCAATACGTAAAGACACTGGGTCATGTTGTTTTTGGAATTTTTTGTGGGGAATTAAATATGAATAATCATTTCTGACACCCATGCTTGGAACTCGAAGTAGAGTTTTTTTATATAAGAAGAAGCTCGAGTTTGAACTCATAACGTGGGTGTCAAAAATGAATATTCATATCTTGCTTTGAATAAGTTAGCTATTATTTTTAAATATGTCCGATGAGTAGGTTTAAAACGAGGAAAATCTGAGAGCATTTGTTACAGGGCGACATTGTACCATATTAATTATAGACACCCCGTCATATTAAATAATGCAGTGGAGTTTCAATTAAAGTTTGAAAAATTCAGGGTTACGCTTTCTTTAGTTTCTTTTAATAATGGAGATCTTGTTTAACGCAACGTGTAACTTACAATATTGTAGAGGTAAAATGCGAGTTGTAACTGTACTGAAAACCGGAGTTGATCCCTGATGGTGCTGCAAAGATGTTTGTGGTATTTCTGAATCTTGTAAGTCTTGGATCCCGAAATAACTTGAAAGATGTACTGTCTATTTTGATCCCAACCTTGGAACAATTAATTGATCAAAATAGGGCATGGGTATCAGTACTAGGACCTTTGTTAATCCAGTTTGTACACAACCTATCATTGCCATATATGTATCATGTGGCCTTATTGACTCCCTCACATTGATTGACAGATTTGCCAGAGCTCCTTTCGTGAGCGTTGGACAGTATGCCGTTTTGTTGGGGTTGTGTTGCTCATGCGGATCTTCATGTGCAGCTGACTGCTTTGATGGGGCTGACTTACTCATAGAGATTTTTATAGAGACGAGTTAATTCAGTAGAGTTGAAGGCAGTTCATAAGGACTCTTATAGAAAGGGGCTGCACCAATTAATCTCTACCACTCCTGTGGGAATTTTTGTGAGGACATGCTGTTTCCATGTATCTAGCCTGCTTAACAGATAGATAATGAATAAAGAAAAAAATATAACAAGCATCTTTGACTTCAGTGTTCAAGTGACTATCAAAAGCCCTTATCTTTATATCCACCCTGCCAATCTTCATCACTTTTACTCCATGTTTCTTCTATTTTTAATTCTAGGACAATATACTTCCTTTATATACAATTCTGTCCAGAAGAAAACAGAACAAGAACTTGAGATTTTTCATCATGTGAGCTTTCCCCAAGAAGTGTTTTTTTAGGCGCAATAGACACTAAACTTGGTGGGGATTATAATGGGGAAAGTAATTATACGCGAAAGATTACCTTCGAAGACATTAGCAAGGGCGCGAAGTGTTGGAAACCTTTCTGTGTCCAGGATTATGATAATGCCATCGGTAAAAGTGTTTATACGATCAACCGTGATTCGCTTCGCCGCCCAATGGAAAGATTCTACGATAACCTACATCGAAGAATGCAGCATTCCAGACTGAATAAAATATAGAATCCCCGGCGTCGAAAAGCAAGCTCGTAGTCCAGAAATAGGACCGTGGACGCTCTACACCACCTTTTGTCTTTTTTTCGTCACAAGCGACTGCGCCCAAGACCTCTTTTTAAGCTCTGATTACTGTTGTCTTTCCAAAACTGACCACCAAGACCATTGTACGTTCCTTCTTCTCCTCTATTCCCATTTAATCACCACGCGAGAGGGCGTTGCAGTCCCTCCCTTACTCCTTTCATTTCTCCTAAGAAGGTTTCATGGAGTATCGGACAAGATGTTGTAAGGACAATAATGCAATTTTTATGGAATGCGAGTCCTTTGATTTAAATATGATGTTTTTCCCTGATTTGTTAAAAATCGAACAGTGGCGATATCCCCTTTTTTCTTTAAAAATGTTAGTGGTACAGTTTCATCATTTTTTGTTTAATAAACATCAAAATAGGCTTTGCAAATAGATGACATGGCGAAAACACTTGGTAAGATGGTATGGCATCTTACCATCTATTATATCAATCTATACCTATCACTTTTCCATATGTTTACATGACACTATCAGATATACATGAGTATACCAGATGTTTACATACTTATATAAGATGTTTACATACTTATATAAGATGTTCGCATAATTATACCATGCTGTTAAATCGGTATAGATTTTTAAATCACTATAGATTATGTTAAAATTATTATAGAAATGTTTAAATCAGTATGGATGTTTAAATCAGTTCAGATTTTTAAATCACTATAAAAGAGATTTAAATCTCACCACAGAAGAGATTTGAATCTCACCGTAGAAGAGACTTGAATCTCACAATAGAGGATATTACATCGCCAAACATCATCATATATTTACATCACTACATCAATCATCATGCCACGTATGTTTACATCACTACATCAATCATCATACCACGGATGTTTACATTACTATATCAATCATCATACCACGGATGTTTACATTATTATATCACTCATTATGCCACAGATGTTTACACCACTGTAATAATCATTAGATAAGATGCTTGCATTACCCACAATAGATGTATACCAATCACGACATTGGATGTTTCCATCATTATGTAGTGAACAGAAGTCCCTGTTCTCACAATCTAACGGGTTCCGTAATGACCGTCATCAAGAGAACCCCATTCCACGCACAAACTAGGGTTCCGTTGTCATTTTGATACCAGAAGATAAATCCAAAGCGGTGGTGTGAGTGCGCGTATAGACACCGGCCATAAAACTGGGTATCCTATATTTTTAACCTGTCTACCATTCTTATACGATTACTTACGTTTGGATGGAAAAATGTATTGTCAGTTCTTTTTGCTTTCTAAGACAATGCTCCAAATCCTACAACATATACTGCCGATTTTTTTTTTACTAGCTCTAAAGCGAAAACATCGTAACTTTACGATTTTACTTTAAGGTTAATCTCCTAAACAAACTTTTTAATCGTAAGTAGATTTGCATAGATTAAAGTCAGCCCAACCAACTTTATTTTCGACCACTCGTGAAAGCCAACCATTGCCCTTTAGACTATAAATTGTCTATTGTAGATTATAAATTGTTTATACAGTGAATTCTGTCTATGACGATATTCAAGGGATTAGGAAAAGCTGTCTCAATAGACAAAGTTGGACTTGATACATTATATCTGTTCATGTGCGCCTTTTGGTTGTGATTTTTATTACAAATAAATTTGACACCCACGTATTAGTAGCTCAAACTAGAGCTATTTTTGTTTAGGAGAAAAAGAGACGCCGTCCTCATCCCGGATTCGAACCAGCGTCCCCGCGGTGTCTCGAGCTACTATACGAATGAGCACAAGAACAAACTCCTTTTTCTCCGTATACAATACATTATA
>QLNU02014854.1:0-12755 GCA_006491805.2 Dysdera silvatica
TGTTCTTAACTGAAAAATTATCATTTGTTTAAATCATTTTCACGAAAGCTATTCAACTGAGAACATTGCGTGTTGGTAATATTACTTATCTTAATAAAACAGCTACGTTAAATGGTGATAAAACAGCTACGTGAATATGGGTGTATTATCTATAGATGAAAAAGTTGAATAGGACACCCGGTATATACACACTCTGGTTCAAAATTCAGGTTACACAATGTTATTTCAATGGAAGAGATATATATTTTGCTCTGTAACTTCCGACGTGCTTTATTTATAAAAAATCATTTTACAGAAAATTAAAGAGCTATAAACACTTAACATAATTACAACAAATCAAATTTTGTCAGGTATCTTATGAAGAAGAGTTCACAATCAAAAAATGGTATAAAAATTGAAGGTGCAAAACAAAAATTTGTAAAAAACAGATTTGGGATGGATAACAAATGTCCTTACATAAACATCAACGATCATTTTCTAAAAATTTTGCATGTTTATGTAAGAAAGTTTGTTAGTCTAAATCAGTTTTTTACGAATTTTCGTTTTCGACTTCCAATGTTTACGTCAATTTTAATCGTGGTTTCTTTTTCATAGGATACCTGAAAAATTTTGATTTGTTGAAATTCGATTAAGTGTTTCTAGTTCTTTGTTGTTTTTTTTTTTGTAAATGAAGCACATCGTGAATTAAAGAGCAAAATACATGCCTTTCCCATTGAAATAATATCGAGTGTAAGCTTAATTTTGGACACAAGCTTACGTATATATGTTAGTATGCAATATTATAAAATTAATATTTATTTTTGTATAGCTAAACAAAGAATTTCAAGGCTATGTTCACTTATCAGAAGTGTGGATATGATTCGGTTACATTGTATTACATATGCCACATTAGCCTACTTTGAAAAGTAACTACAAAACCCCAGAATTATCCCGGTTTCGAATTGCAGGAGAGTGCAGCTCCGTGCTGTACTGATGTTTTATGGTTTGGGGTTGCCCCCTCTCCCCATTAGTCTTTAACTGATTCAGGAAAAATACTGATTCGCAAAAATTTCCGTTGCATACGAAACTATCATGGTAGACATCCAGCGTTCATTCTGGTAACGTTCCAGTATATGAGTTAGGCTTTGTGTACGATGCGATTCATGCACAGTGCTTAGAAATCTCTGACTCATTTGAAGAGTATAGCATGAGTTTTGGCGACGGATGGAATTTAATGACCGGGATAATTCTGGAATTTCACCATAGGGCCATTCGGCGGAAAACAGGACAACTACAAGAAAAAACAAATTTTTTTGGGGGGGAAATCCAAGCTACCTAGTTCATTTTTGAAAGTCTAAATAATATATATATCAAAGAATATTTTCCATTACTTTGCTTTTTTCAAGTGGCAACACGGATTCCAAGATGGCCACTATCAGCTGAATCCCATGTGGTTGAAACAGTGTTGACTTTATGAGCTTCTAATTTATTTTGTGTTATACTTAAAGGCACTTTTACTGCTTCAGCATAATATGTAAGTATATTCCCTATTAAATGCATTGTTTCAAAAGGTTTACTTTAATTTAAACTGTGTATATTTAAAATCTCATGTTAATACAAATGTATATCCCACACGTGACAGAAATTACAGTATTTTTTGTAATTAGTATTGAACTAAGTAGTTTAGCTTGTTGCCATGCAAGTTTATAAGTAACCTAAATATGTATAAACTATCCTTAAAATATAAAATATCAGTTTCATTTCTGAAATTTCTTATAGCACATTTTATTCTGTCCCACATGTGATGTCAAGTGTGGGACATTTCAAATATAAATATTTTCAAGTAGAGAATTTTATTGTTATAACTAGAAAATGATTTCAAATAAAATATCAGTTGATAAGTAGGGAAGAGTGGGTAGGAATGGGACGTTTTTTACGTTTAAATTTTGTATTAAAATTAATGGTAAAAAAATTTAATATTTAAAATTTTAATTGAAAATTAGAAATGGGCCTTCCTACCCACTCAACCCTATATATATGGCCTGCAAAAGGGTTGCTGGTATCTAACTGGAAGGAGACCCACACGCTGAACGTATGTGACGATGTGTGGAACCGGCCAGGCCAGTAACCTAGTGTCCTACCCCGCCTTCAAGTGGTGCAGGCTGAGCTTTCTATTTATGTGGCAAATTAATATTTGCTGCACGGATAGAAAGGCGGAAGGGGAGGGCTAATTCACCAACCCGTCTAGCCAGCGTGGTGAAATTATGGCTAATTCCTCCATTATGTTGACACACCAGAAACCATGGCCCCTAGTCTCCAGGTGCTGGAGTGCTCCTGATCAAGGCAGCGGTCAGTGTGGCATGAAAGCAGGGGGTGCTAAGAATCACTGGAATGGCCCAGGCTGCCGTTTGTTATTGACCTTGGCAACGTATAATGGACGATCCCTTGCTTCTGAAGCAAAACTTCAGGAATTGGAAGAGGAACTAGACAAGATCAAATGGGACATTGTAGGACTCAGTGAAGTTAGAAGAAAAGGTGAAGAGTTGGTGGAACTTAAAAGTGGACATTTGTTTTATTATAGAGGAACGGAAACTGGAAGAACAAGTGGTGTTGGCTTCTTAATCAACAAAAGAATTAAAGACTGTCTTCTGGAAGTTGAAAGTACATCAGATCGAGCAGCGAGGCTCGTTGTTCAACTAACCCAGCGATACCAACTTCAGATAGTACAGGTATATGCACCAACATCAAGCCATACCGACGAAGAGGTTGAAGAATTTTATGAAGAAATCAAAGAGTTACACACCAAAGGGAAACAACATATCAAGCTCATCATGGGGGATTTCAATGCAAGAATTGGACAACAGGAACAAGGAGAGACATCGGTTGGTAAATACGGATATGGGGAAAGGAATGAACGTGGCGATCAACTCATCGAATTTGCAGAAGCTGAAAACCTTAGCATCATGAATTCATTTTTTAAGAAGAAACCGCAAAGAAAATGGACATGGAAACACCCCAATGGAGGAACCAGCGAAATTGACTATATCCTGGCAAACAAGAAATCAATTATTGAAGATTGCAGCGTACTGAACAGATTTAATACTGGAAGTGATCATCGAATGGTGAGATGTAAAGTGCACTTAAATACTAAATTAGAACGACAGAAGCTCATTAGGAAACAAGTAAGTAAGAGGGTGGATCTAATGAAACTGAAAGTAAATACCGAGGCATTCAAGTTGGAATTAAAAAATCGCTTTTCTGCACTGGAAGGACTTATTGAAGAAATTGATATCTCAGAAGCAAATGAAAACATTGTTAAGACAATAGTTGAAACTGCTGGGGAAATTGGTGGTGTAACCTGTAAAAAGCACAATAGCAAATTATCTGAGAAGACGAAACAGCTCATGAAAAGGCGAAGAGATATGAAGGTGGACAATCGAAATACCAGTTCCAGGATTGAGTACATAGAACTTTGTAAAACTCTGCGCAAAAGCATGAAAGAAGATATAAGAAAATTCAATTGTGAGCTAGTAAGGAAAGCCATTGAAAATAACAAGAGCCTTAGGGTTGTTAAAGGAAGTTTATCTGTTGGGAAGAAACACATCATTGCATTAAAAGGAGAGGATGGGAGAGGATGGCACCGTAACAAGAAATAGGGAAGAAATACTTAGAAGAGTTGAAGAATTCTACAAAAATCTATACGAAAGTAACAGTGGATTAAACGAAGACATTGAAATAGTCGAAGGAACAGCTCCTAAAATCTTAAAAGAAGAAGTTTCATTTGCAATAAAAAATATGAAGAAAGGAAGAGCCCCTGGTGATGATGGTATTACATTAGATATCCTAAAAGAAGCTGGAGAATATGTAGAAGACATACTTGCAAAATTCTTTACCAAATGTCTTAACAGCGGTAACATACCAAACCAATGGGATTCTGCAACAGTAATTCTTTTGCATAAAAAAGGTGATAAAGAGGATTTGAAAAATTACCGACCAATTAGCTTGTTACCTGCTATTTATAAAATCTTCACAAAAGTGCTAACACATCGCCTGCAGAAAAAATTAGATGCAGCTCAACCAAGAGAACAAGCTGGATTTCGAAGTGGATTCAGTACAGTGGACCATATTCAAGTATTAAGAGAATTAATTGAAAGAACACATGAATATGAACTTCCATTGTGTGTTGCATTTATTGACTATGAGAAGGCCTTTGACTCTATTAAAACATCAGCAGTCATCAACTCTTTAAGATCAACAGACATTGAAGATGTGTACATTGACATGGTGAAACGTGTGTATAAAAATGCAAGTGCAAAATTTCGGTTACATAAAGATGCAGTAAATGGAGATCCCCATTGTCATACTGTGACAAATTCCACCGGGTACTCACTTTTTGCTCCAGATCTGCGACATTTTGCCGTGGCAGCATCTCGGCGTAACCATATTTCATATATGTTTGATTGATAAGGTTTATGAGAATGCTATCCAAGGAAGAGTGTGTAGGCGAGGAGGCAGCTCGAACGTAAGCGAGCCGTATGGTGCCAGTCATTACCTTGTTGAAAAATGGCCTCAGATTGTCGTGTCACGAAGGGTAAGGCTAACAACCTTAGAAGTCATTAACATACCATTCAGCTGTTAAATTGGACTCCAGAATGGCAAGGGCGTCCTACGGTTGTATGGGATAGCACAACTACATTATCACAATAGGAGGTAATAACTGTATACCTCGGTAAAACAAAAGGCGGGTGGGACCGCTGTGTGCGTAATTCCACCTTAGCCAAGCGTCGTGAGATGAGTGAAAGGTTCCACAGGTGATATGGAACAGACTGACATGTTGGATTGGCGGGGGATGCCGTTGGTCAGCTCAGGCCGCACAAAGCGTTTGCCTCGCCATCGTGAACCTGGTCGCTTGCAGAGCCTTCATTGCGCGTCAAATTCCTCGCAGCAAACGTTGCTGCCAAAAC
This sequence comes from Dysdera silvatica, assembly GCA_006491805.2. Taxonomy (NCBI): domain Eukaryota; kingdom Metazoa; phylum Arthropoda; class Arachnida; order Araneae; family Dysderidae; genus Dysdera; species Dysdera silvatica. The sequence goes on from QLNU02014854.1 coordinate 4,944, forward strand.
CTTGCGCAGCAGTTTCCGTTCCGCGCAGGTGGCGTATTTATTGATCGGTTGGAGCAAACAGCTTCACCCATCCCGACTACGCGACCCCGTTCGAAATTGTCCAAATGGCTATATGGTCTTTCACAAAGTCGTAGCGGCATTACTGGTTAATATTCAAGGGAGAACCATGGCATGGTCAGAAAAAAAGTATAGAAAGACTATCTTGCTGTGTTGAAAACACCGATGGTTCGGAAAAATTCCTGCCATTGGTGATTTTCAAATCAAAAAATCTCGCTGTTTTAAGAACGTGAAGAATCTTACTTGCAACTACACAAGCAACAAAATGGTGTGGATGACATCGCACATTTTCTTGAATTTCCTTCATAAATTCGAAAGGAAAATGAAAAATGAAAAACGGAACGTTCTCTTATTCGTGGACCAGTGTCCTGCTTAATCACAAGATCTTCCAATACGAAGGTTGTGTTTTTTCCTGCCAAATTCACGAGTAAGATTCAACCTTTGGATCTGAGTGTCATCTGTTGTATGAAAATATACTATAGAAAAACTTTAATTCGTTTACTTCCGCCTGCTTTACGAACAAAACGTGCAACAAAAGACGAATTGAAGCTAGTTACCGTCCTTGATGCGATTCATATGTTGTGCTCATCATGGAGAAACATCACTGACCTGTGTATTAAGAGCTGTTTTAAGAAAGTAAGATTTTTGTATCCAACAGAAAATGAAAGTGAAAATTGTGAAAATGACATAAGAATGACGAAGGAGATTGAAATACTGTATCTATTTGACTCGCTACGTGTACTTTCAAATAATTCGTTGATGTAGATGGAAATTTAATCACAGTTCAATTGCAGGAAATTAAAGACATATCAGCTGGATTAAACAGTAGTGACAGAGATGAAGAGGTGGACGACGATGATGAAAAGGATACGGAAAATATTACACCAACTTACACAGTAGCGTTAGAAGCATTACAAACCCTGCGTGACTATTTTCAGTTCAATTCCGGAAAGTGAAGGAATTTTTCACGTCTCGATGAACTTGAAAACACTCTTTTTGGAAATTCATAGAAACGAAAATAATCTTCAATTGTAAATTATTTTGTAAGAAAATAGTAATAGGAGTAAAAGGAAATTTGGGTATGTAAGCATTTTCATTTTCTTTGCGTTCTTAAAAAATATGTAGTAGAATAATTCATTAAAATATAAGTTCATTGCATTTTAAAATTAATCCTATTCATATTTCCCAGTAGTATATATATACGTAGTATTAACTAATAACATAATGCAGTACAATGTATTGATGTTTCACTTTTAAACTCCCATTTGTGGTTCTTCACTTATGCTCGTTTTTCTCGCTGTCCCCTGCGCCCGCGCATAACTGAGAGATCACCGTAATTTCAATTCGCTGTTTTGTTGAAAATCCAACAAACAGAGGTTGATTAGTTTTCATTTTACCAAAAGATTTAAAGGTTAATATTTCAAAATTTAGGGTTTTATTGAAAAATTGCTGAAATGTGTGTAAAATGATTCCTCCAGGAAATTTGAAAGCCGACAAGGAGAAAAAATAAACCGCCCGCATTTTTCACCCCTTTTATACGATGCCAGTTGCGCAGTAAAAATGCGCGCTATGATCGAAGTTAACATTCATTGGCTTTCAAAATTTAATCCTTTGCATACTTCGTCTAAAGCAGTTGTCTCAAACTCAGATCCTTTTGAGGGCCACTTTGCAGATTTGCAGGACATTAGCGGGTCGCATGAAAAATTAATGGTTTACAAAGCCTATATATTAGGGATTTAATTATTTTACACGATTTGGGATCATTTATGGTTACGTATATTTTTAAGTGCAGAGTAAACTATGTTATGAAAAACAAAAAGAAAGTACTTTAATTTTGCATCACAAAAATTACAATTGCGGTAGTTATACCATTAACATTAATATAAGAATATTTTTTGAACCCGACGTTTGAGCACTCTTTTGTAACACCATGTTTTCAATATTAGGAGAAATGTCCCTCTGACATGCCACATTTAAACTGAATTCAAATGCGTGTCAGTTAGCATGTTTCTTTTAAGAGATGTCATTTGGTTCATTTTTGAAATAATTGTTCACAAGAGTATCTTCTACCGAACGTTAACAAATATCGTGCCGCTACATTATGAATGCTTTTATACTTGTTCTTCGAAACGAACTGGTAGGACTCCATGAGGTTACAGGTGTTGAATTTTTCTTACAGTAAAGGATCACAATGGAAGTCTATTAATTCAAGTTGAAGTTCTTCAGGCACCTTATCAACACTGCAGGAAAATGGTGATTCGAATATTTTAAAAATATCTTCCATATCTCCGAAACATTCAAATCGCCTTTTAAAGTTTTCTTTTAAAATGGCAATTTTCGCAGAAAACGTAACGAAGTCAATTTCCTCGTTTTCTCCGAGTGCAGATTTTAAAGTTGGGGAATGAACAAGATTTCCCGCTTGAAGTTGATCCTCCCAAAGCTGTGAATATTTTTATGAATGCTTTTACATTATCAATAGGCTTCATGTCTTGTGGTATACTCTTGCATTAACCTCAGTTGTTTTACTGACTACCTACAGGTTTTCGTTGAGTTACCACTGCTCTATAAAATATAATGTCACAATAAAACGCATGCAGTTGTGTACCCCGGCTTTGTGCGTCCGCTGTTGGTATGTCATCATAATATGCGTCCTGTTTAGACGCGAAAGTTTGTGTTTGGTATATAGCCTTTGTTTGGAACATTACCCGCGTTCTAGAACCTGTATGAGTCAAAATAAATCACAACACCGCGCGCTACCCTTGTTTTAACTTCCTTGAACGAAAAGAGGGGGACAAAAAGAAAAACAATGTAATTTCAGATTCTTGAGTTTTATTAAAAGGGAACTCTTCTTCTAAACAATAACACATCTGGTCCTCCTCCTCTACTCAGCACCATCTTAGTAAGAATTAGAGATTGGACGAGCTCGGCCCGAGGGCTCGAGCCAGGGCCCTGATCGGGCTCCATGTTTCATATAGTTTTCGGGTTCTGAAGTCCCCCTTAGACTTCATTGGGCGGATACAACTAAAGCTGAAAACCAAATTTTTTATATCGAAATTCTCCAAGGGATACAATTGTGTGACTCATTTTCGAGGATTGTCGAAATACGTATGCAGAACATTCAAATGTAAATTAAATAGTGTAGTTTAGTATTTTTTTAATTTAAATTGTACGTCAAGACGTAAATGTTATATTTAAAGCTACGGGCACTGGCCCCGAAAAACTAGCCCGAACTCATCCCTCGTAACCGCTTGAGTCTTTTTATCAGGGTAAAGTGAGGTTAAATTTTCATTTATTTCATTAATTGCTTTTGTGCTTGTGTACTTTAGTATTACGCAGTGCTTGAATTATTTTATAAAACCCCATCAATAACAATAGGATTTTTTCATGGGAACGGGTAAATCATTCTCCCTTTATTTTTTGTGGAAAAATTCGTTTGGTATACGTCCTGTTTGGTATAAGTCCAAGGATCTGCAACAGATTAAGGACGTATACCGAGGTACCACTGTATTTAGTTTATCTGCATTCAATTATCTTTACACACTCATTACGGATTTAGTTTTTAAGCCATAGACCATATTCCACGAAGTTCTTCGTCTTGTGTTTTACAGCGTAAGAAAGCCTAAGGAAGGTCATACTGCGCCATGTTTTACAATTTTCCAAAGAATTTGAACCTATTGAGCTGTGGAGAATCAAAGTCCGGACTACAGTTAGCTGGTAAGCTTTTTCTTCTTTGCACAGTTGGGAGTCAAACTTGGGGTAACAGCAAGCTAGGCGAAATGGCATATACTGCACTTTGATTTGTTGGCAATAAAATGCATTTTACCTTTCTTTGTAAACACAACATAAAAGCATCACTCACTGCTATGGCGTTTCTTCTGAAAGAAAAGGCAACATATTTAATTGCAATAGGAACATTTCCAAAACGTTTATCTGGATAGTGTTGTAATTGTGCGGTAACTGCCACATCTCGTGAGAGTCGAAAAGCTCCACTGTTAGTGCCTAATTAAATTTAGTAACAGAGGTCGGGGCTAACGGCGTTGATGTGAGTTGCAAAATTAAATAAAGATTAAATGCCAAGGCTCTAGAAATAACAGCAGAAACTGAGCACAAAGGACGATTGAAACAGACACTCGTGCCCGTCTAATTCCCTTCACTTTGAACGTTGTCAATATATTTCTTGAATGAAAATTGCATTTCATGCGACTAAGGCAAAACTCTAGTTTCTCATTATGTATTCCTTTGATACAGTTAACTTTAACTACTTGCAATATATCAAATGTTAACTATATTTTAACAAAGTTTTAGGGACTGATTCCCATGAATAATGTAAAGCAATATGCCAAAGCGTTCTTTGCACTGCTTTGAGTTGAACCCGGATTAGCGGCGCAATAAGAGATCGCGTTACCTCACTGCGCCACCGCAGGGAACAAAAGAACGCTTACTCAGAGATCTCATAAAGATCGCACTGCTCACTGTAGTCCGGGGTTTGGTTCCCTAGGCCTTAAGAGGTTCGGATTCCTCGGAAAACAGTAGGTCCCGGCGCAGCATGACCACTGTAGTCTTTGAGCCGTAAAACCAAAAAGCAAGCAAAGCAATATGCCCAAAGAATTCAAAGGACCCTTACGATAATGGCCTTCATCATTACAAGTAAAATGCTACGGGAAAAGATTTGAAGGTAAGATCTGATGCATTTGGAAAATTCAATAAACTTTAGCTAAACTTTCAATTTTTACATTACCGTCTTCGCCAAAACTTAATCTTTAAGTAATATTATTAATTTTGCGATATTTCTGTTCAATGCGTTCGAAAGAGGGACACTGCATGTCAATCGGTAGCTTAGTAGGTAAGTTACAGGCCCAGCGCTTAGTGCTTTTGGTTCGATATCCGTGAAATCGATTACTTTTTTTGTAATACTTACCCTTTCCATCACACCTTAAATATTCATTTTCAAATTTTCATATCCTGTAAATTGCTGTATAATTATGTTGTTGGCTGAAAATAATGAAATAACAGTTTGGACATAGCATACTGGAAATAATCTGAATTATATGTAACCTATCTTTAAATCAATTGCATCTTCCGGGTAAGAATGGTGAGGAAAAGGGAAAAGAACAAACGAAAATATGATAATAACAGGAGCGATAAACTTGAGGAAAAACGAGATGAAACGAATGACGATGAAGAGGAGAGAGCTGTGGACGATGGGAATACAGGAAAAACTGATACCATAATAGTAAAACTCACAGAAATAATGAGAAAAATAGATGACAATGAGGAGAAACAAGCACAGAGGGATGGTATATTACGAAAACAAATGGAGAAGCTACAAAATAATTATGATGAGATAAAAATGACATTTAGAGACATCTCAATAGAATTCCAAAGAGTGGTTGAAGAAAACTAAACTTTAAAAAAGGAAATGAATGATTGGAAGAAGGAAAGCGGACAGAGGACGGAAGACATTGAGATTAAAAACAGGAAAATAAATCAAAAGATAGAATACCTTAAAGAAGAACTTGGAATAAAAACGGGAGAAATAATAGAACTGCAACAATATAATAGAAGAAATAATATAGAGATAATAGGACTGCCATACGGAGAAGGAGAGAACTGCGAGGACTTAGTGATGAAATTGTGTGCAAAATTACAAGTAAAGATAGAATCAAATCAAATCGAAGCATCGCATAGGTTGGGATATGGTAGGGGAATAAGCGGATTTATTATATAAACAACCTAAAGGAAATCTAGTTGAAGTGATGAATTGGTTAAATAAAGTTTTGGAAGAGAGCACCATTGAAAAAATAATTATAATAGGTGATTTTAACATAAATATAAACAAGGAAAATGGAAATAGTAACTTATTACTAAACTCAATGAAATCACTAGGATTTAAAAACTTGGTAAAGGAGTATACACGAATAACAACTCAATCGTCATCTACTATTGATTTATGCTTCACAAATATGAATGAAATTACTACTGAGGTTAACGATTATCAAATAAGTGACCATAAAACAATAATAATTGATTATAAGGAAGAGGAAATAAAAAAATTAGGAAAAAAGTAAGGGTAAGAAACTATTGTCAAACAAACATGGAAAAATTTAAAGATGCTTTAAAAAAAATAAAGTGGAAAGACAAATTTAAGGGAGAGAGGAATAAGTACAACATTTTTATAACAAGAATTAAAGAAATAATCAATGAAGTATTTATATGGATAACAATTAAAGATAAAATTCGCAAAAAAGGATGGACAGACAAAAAATTGATTAAAAAATTAAAAAAAGAAATAGAACATATAGTAGATATGTTCGTACAAGAAAAACTATTTACATGAGTAGATTTAGAGAAATGAGAAACAAAATAAACAAATTAATCTTAAAAAAAGAAAACAGGACTATTATAATAATTGTTTCAAAGATAAAAACGCTAGAAATAAATGGCGGGTGGTGGTGAATAAAATAATTGGTAAATCTAAAACAAAGAATAAAAATCTAGAGAGATTACGTGAAAATGATGAAACAATAACTGAAGATTATCAAATGGCTAACATATTAAATGAAAATTATGTAGGTATAGTAGATACCGAATTAAATCGAAACGAATATAACGAAGTGGACCATAATTTGTACTTAAAAAATGATTATGACAACACGATGTTTGTTAAAGAAATACATGAATTCGAACTATTAAAAATTATGCAAACATTAAATATTAACAAGGGAGCGGGTATAGATGAAATAAGACCAAAATTGGTAAAGGAAAATGCTGAAATTTTTCTCGAGCCATTGCTGATAATTTACAATGAAATCATTGAGTTGGAAACGATTCCAGAAGAGTTAAAAATAGCAAAAATAATCCCAATATTTAAAAAAGGTAAAAAGGATTTAAAATCAAATTATCAACCAATTTCAATCTTGTCAGTATTTGCCAAAATCTTTGAACGACTAATATATAACAGACTAACCGAATTTATCAAAAGATTTAATATTTTGGGTAATTGTCAATATGGTTTCATGAAAGGCAAATCAACAGAAAACGTACTCTTAAATGTGGTAACGGAAATACAAAGATCTTTAGATACGGCTTATATAGGCATGGGAATATTTTTTGACTTAAGTAAAGCGTTTGACATAATTAACAGAAAATTACTGTTAAAAAATTAAATCATCCCGGTTTTAGAGGAAAGATAAATAATATATTTAAAAACTACTTTCAGGGAAGACAACAATTTGTCTTTGTAAATAACATAAAATCTGATTCATTGGAAAGCAAATATGGTGTTCCGCAGGGATCAATCTTTGGTCCCCTATTGTTTTTACTGTATGTTAATGATATTAAGCATGTATCAGACAAAGGTACATTAACATTATATGCAGACGACACTAGTGTATTTATAAGAGGAAATAACATTGAAGAATTGATAAAAACTAGACAGGAAGAAATTGGAAAATATGAACTTTGGTTTAGAAGTAATCATATGAAAGTAAATGAAACTAAAACAAAAATATTAATTTTTAAAACGAAGAACAAAAAAATTGGTAAATTGAGGGATTTAGATAGAATTTATATTAATAGAAAAGAAGTTGAAATTGTCAAAGAAGTTGAAATTGTCAAAGAAGTTGAAATTGTCAAAGAAGTTGAAATTGTCAAAGAAATTGATTTCTTAGGGGTAATATTAACGAAAGATTTAAACTGGAATAAAGAAGTTGAAAAAATTAAAAAAAAAATCAGTTCGGGAACAGAAATTATAAA
>QLNU02014855.1:0-18622 GCA_006491805.2 Dysdera silvatica
GTGTTAAGTATGATTCAGTCACACTGTTTGGGTTCGTAGTTCTTTCAATTTTAATGAATGAACTGTAGTTTGAAATCTTGTCAAGGAATCAAACAGGATTAAATTTTTTATATATAGTATTTTTATGTCGAGTGTCAGCAACATGAGAACTAATTGGTAATCTCTCGTGGTACATAATTAGGTTATTTTTAACACACTTTTGCTTTTTAAAATTTTTTGATAGCTTTTTTTTTTTTAATGTGGATAACTGAGCGTTGATTTCCCGTCATTAACTTTATAATGACAATGATATTGTTATGAACAGAGTTTCCAGCAGCCTGGAAAATCTTCAATTTTCAGGAAATTTGAAATCGTTTCTAAAAGTCCGGAAAAAACAAAAATTTTCAGTTAAACTTGGAAAATTTTCCTAACTTGTTCTGAATAGCCAAATTTCACCCAAAAATGAGGCTATATTCCCTAAATCTGGTCAGTGAATTTCGTCTGAAAATGCAGGGGAAGACCGAGAAAAAATAGGGATTTTTTTCTGCATGGTGAGTGCGAACTCTGGTTATAACATGGTTCCCACAGCCCTTGAAAAGTCCTTGAATTTTCTTTTCTTAAAAATCTTTTTTCAAGTTTGGGGGGGCTTCCTGGCCCTCGCTTCTGAACAAGCTAGTAGTAAGCTTCAACATGGCCCCCGCCCACTGAACATGGCTAATACAAGGGATGCAAAAAGGTTAGCTTTTGCTGGTAGTGCACCAAGTTGAAAAGGAGCAACGTAATCTAATTTCAATATTATGCTTATAATGTCTTGCATTTTTAATTTTTATGTATATTGCGATTGACATTGTAAGGTCCTTAAAAAGTCCTTGAATTTCATCAGGCCAAGAGAGTGGGAACCATGTATAAGTACTCAATTATTTTCATTTTAGATGGAAGACCATTGTATATACTGAGACTCGGACAGATGGATGTCAAGGGCTTTATAAAATCAACTGGAGAGGAAGGGTTAGTTAAATTGGTAAGTTCAATTTGCCCTCAGTTTGTTGCTTATTAAGTATTCATTATTAATTAGGTATTATATTACTTCAGAGTATTAAAGATCCATTCCGTTTCTTGCATTTCCTCCATTTTTTTTTTTTTTATCTTGTTTGTGATAGACCATAACCTGCCTGTTCCTAGAACTAAATTAACGCTTAGAGGGACTTATCATCATAATTTAAACTCATTTTACAGATTAATTAAATTAAATTACATTTACCGATTAATTAAATTACATTTACAGAAGTAATTAAATTAAATTACATTTCACAGATTAATCAAATTAAATTACATTCTACAGATTAATTAAATTAAATTACGTTTACAGATATTGTCATCGCTCCTGCAACTTTTCCTCAATCATTTCCCTTTTTAAAATCTTTATACCTCTTTATTTCTCTTGTTTCCTAACTTAAGACATTCTACAAATTAGGTCTATATTATTTCTGTTTTTTTCTATTCTTGTTTTAGGTACATGCAAAATTTCGCCTGCTCTCAGCATTAATTCTTCATTCAAGTATTGTCTATATATGTTATATTTATTATTTCATCAGATCTTTTGTTTTGGATTCATTCTCACATTTTGTTCAGTATACAATACGCGTTTAATTTGCTTCCTGGAATAATGCAAGTTTCTTCCAATATGACTCCCCAATCCCACTCCTGGTTACCATATAGTGTTGCAAGGAATTTACTCCGAATTTTTTTTATTAATTTTAGATTTGTTTTCCCCATATTTCCCCAAACATAATTCCAGTACATAAGATGACAATGAACAAATGCGTAGTATAATTCAATTTTTATGTTTTTTTGGTAACACCCTTACTATAGACTAACATTAGTTATACTTGTGATATTTTTACTGTGTTTGATTTAATCCCATTAGTAATATACTCTTACTTTTTTTCTTCCCTTTATGTCTCTATCCATATAGCCGGATTTATTACCCTCATCGTACGACCTGGCCACATTCTGCAATAGGCCTGTCAGAAAGATCTGTTCAAAAGCATCATCTGTTGCCCAAAACGAAATCCTTTAATGACGACAGGCGGCAACACTCGCCCTCGAAACAGGAATGGCTGGTTTAAACTATAATCCATAAAACAATGGAAATTTTATTGCTTATAATTGCACAAATTTGCTTTTTTCATTCCTTGTTTGCATCGTGAAATATTTCCTGGACAATTGCTTTTTAAATGCGCAAAAGCTAAAAGGGTTTGAGACATATTTCACATGACGCAAACCTGAGTATTATGCTCAAAGCGCTTGCCTATTTGCAATAGTAACTTTTAGATAAGTGAAATCAGGTCAGTAATGATGAACCTTTTCAATCCATTGTGCCAAAAAATAAAACTGATGATGTTACGGCGTGTCATGGCGTGTTATGGCGTGTCAGATACATAGAAATTATGAACAGTCAATGTTATCAAGGAATATGAAAATAACAAAAATGTGTTTAGCTTTTTAGATACGGCAATACAGTATTTAATTATTTTTGTAACAATTTTTAAGCTAGCTCTTATATAGATGGTGTATAGTTGGTACATATTTTATGCAAGCAGCACTCACATTAGCTACTTATCGATTTCCCTTGTCCGTTTTGATGCTATTTGGAATTGAAAACGAAGTTTCCTAAGAAATAAACAGATAAAAATACTGTCAACAAGCTTTTGGTAAATCTTTTAAGGGCATCAAAAGTTTTCGGATGTGTGTGTGTTCGTATTTGGCCATGTCAGAAAGAAAGGAACGGTTTATCCGCATTGATATGCATGTCAGAGGTTCGTCATTATTGACCAGAGGTGGAGAACTAAAAGACTTTAGAGACTCATGTGGGCTTTTGAAATATTCGATGTGGCTTTTTCACATATAATATTAATGATGTATCTTCATCAAATTATATATTTATAAACGAAGCTTGCATTCTATTCATTTAAAATAAAAAATATTCAATTTTAAGGCACAATATTAAACTGTTCCTAAACTAATCTGCCCCTTACTCTATGGTAAATTTTGAATAGCATGCGGCCTTCCAATCCTGACTCAGATAAAATTAGTCATTAGCAGGTATGTAGCACTTGAGTAAATTTTGAGAATTAAGCAGAAAATTTCTACAAGCAGGAAATATCCTGAGTAGAGTATATTAAATTTAAATCCAGGTATGGGGGGGAGGGGGGATTTTGAAAATATAAAGTGAGAAAATCCAAATGTTAAGTTTGAATTGTAAAATATGTGCCTTGAATAGGTGAATATAAGATGTTTGATAAATTAAATTCTCCACCCTTTTAACCCCACAAAAAAAAGCACCGACTTTAAATTATTATCACTTAAGTTTAATGTAAATCAATTATTAATTGAAGTTTCTGTGTGTGACATTATCATCTATCCTGAAAGGCATGATATATAAGTGAAATGCCTATAAACTTTATTATTATACATATTTTAATAACTTTCAAAATATGATATTTGACAAAATATTATGAATGTTTTTTCCCCGATCCGCCTTCAAAATTAAATATTTAGAGGCATTTTGACTATAGGTTAAATCTCGCAACTTTCGAAGATTTAAGCCTCTTAAATTCGTTGGCCACCTCTGATAATGAATATAATGTTAAAAGTCTGATCTAAAATACGTTAAATAGTTTATATACGTTACATAGTTTATATACGTTACATAGTTTATATATGTTACATAGTTTATATACGTTACATAGTTTATATACGTTAAATAGTATATATGTTACTGTGAAAGACCGAAATTGGAGAATGTCGACGTTCTTCAATTTCGTTGGTGAAAGACCGAATATTTGGTTATATTCTTAGACATTCGGGGCATGCCGACAAGCACAGGTAAGTTCTGGTGAATGTCGAAACGAGAAGACAGAGAGAGAGGCGACAAAAACGCCAAATATTTTGTTCTGTCGCGACTGAAGTCACGTGGCATTTATTTGTTAGACTCTCGAGCATTCTGCTGCTTGTCAGTCGTATGCAACGTTTGCTGGTGTGTGCAATGTTTGCTTAATTTTTATTTTATCCGATACCCTAATTTATATATTGAATGGCTACTGCAGTAAACCGTGATCTTTTTTTTTTTTTTTGAAACGTTGCGTGCGTTAATTGCGAGTAAACGAGAAGACAATTGTTTTTATTTTTCTCAAGAAAAGTGCTCTAAAATACTTTCCGATGTGATTTCTTCTAAAACTAACAAGGGAAGGTCGGAGGGTGGACGACGAGGATTTTAATGAGATTAGACTCATTTGAAAGCTCTTAAAAAATTATTAAGCACGTATTCGGGCATTTTTCAGAAGGGCCATAAATATAGGTGTTATAGGGCCGGAGAGAGCAAAAATGGGACTATTTTCAGAGATTTTATAATGTCATATTTTCAAAAGTATTGATTTTTTTTGCTTGCATTACTTACCTTGCAGAAATCCATCGGATACGTGTTTCATGGTTTTTGGGGGAAGTAACTTATTAATAATGTTTTTTAAAGATTATAAAATGCATTCGGAAACGAGCAGCTCAGCGCCAGAATTCGCCAACTTGTTGGCTGCTTGGCGCATTTGCTGGTGTAGTATAACCAATTATTTTCGAAAGGTAGTATTAGAAAGTGACTTACATTCGAGAGTGTTGCATGACAGTTCATTTAAACTGTTCTTATATATCGTACGCATAATAAATTGTTAGTTTCGTATTTAAAAAAATTTGATTTCGCATTCAACATATATTTTTATACTTGTTTAAAATTTATTAGTTTATAATTTAAATCTTTGTGATATATCTTGTTACTTTAATATTAAGCTAAAGTTTAGCTTCTGCAGAAAACCACAGAAAATTGAATTTTTTACAAATTAACTTTTTTTCCTGTTTACTGATTTTCGCTTTATACTTTAAAATGGATTTATTGGTCATAAATGCAATTAATGTTATTCGTCATTTGCAAAAAATAACCGAAGCAACGTATTCAAATTTCTTGAACATGTCCAGTGATATCACCGATTGTGAAAAAGCTATAGCTGTGGAACTTTGTAGTGTGTTGGAAAATTATTTAACAAAACCGCAACTTGAAGATGATGAAGAAGTCATCGAGATTTCCGAAAAAGATCCAGAACATTATTCTATACATGATGATAATGGGGTGGAAATAAAATGTGAGCCTGGTTATCTAAGTATAGACGATAAGGAGCGTATGATCGCTATTAAAGAAACTCATCCAACCTGGAAATGGGATACTTTAATCAAAAAGGGCTGTAAAAAATGCCTAATCAGAAAACATATCTGCGTTTTAAAAAGGATATAGTAAACGGAGGGTCACTAATCGATATGGAAGTTTGTGGAAAATGTATGGAAATTAGGGGCAAAATACGAATTATACATCGTTCTGATATTCGGAAATGGGCAATTGAAACTTCTTTACGTTTCCCTAAATTAAAGTTTCTTGCCTCAAACACATCGGTAAAGGACTTTTGTAAACGTCATGGCATAATGTCTAGGAAGGTAACAAAACTTGTAACTAAAAAACTAGTGACTTCTCCGGAAATGATCCGAAACGCTGCAACAAAATTTTAAACAGAAGTGATAAAACTATTTAAAACATATCCTCCCCGTTGTATATTTAATACCGATCAATGCGGATTCAATTACGAATTAACAGATAGTCGAACGCTTTCTTTCCGAGGAGAAAAAATAACATTGGGTTATGCATCATCTCCAACTAATCAGTGTACTCACTCGTACACCGTTCAATATTTAATAAATGCCGATGGCAAAGTTGTTGGTGATGCTTTTTTATGTTTACAGGAAAGCACAGGCCAATTTGGAAAAAGAGTCCAATCTTCTCTGTTTAAAGAGCCAAATGCAACTATAACTTTCAGCTCATCAGGAAAATTAACGACAACCCTATTTGAGCAATTTTTAAACGAACGCTTTTTCAGAAATGTGACTGAAAATTTTGTCCTTTTGTGCGATTCTTGGAGTGTTCATAAAAATTCGTGGATTTTTGAAAAAAGGCGCGGCATTGGGGAAGAAGCCAGATGGGGTATTTAAAATTATTCCTGAACAGACAACTCTCATTTGCCAACCTTTAGACCGCTTTTTCTTTTAGAGAATATAGTACATAGCGCTAGAAATATATCGATACTTTAAAATATCTGCTGATGGTTCTGAATTAACGATTTTAAATAATATTATCCGATTACAGTCCTTGATACACTTCCAAATGTGTTCTGATATTTTTCAACCCATGATTAAATACGCATGGTTTGCATCTGGGTTATCAGAAAATGAAAAGCTTGATTTTTTAAATTTGTTTCATATTCAAAGAAAACGTTTGTGGTAAAATACCTAATTGCAAAAATTCTCCCTTTATTCAGAATTTTTTCAGGAAAATTTTATATTTTTCATGATTTTGTGATTTTCATACAATTGATTGCGAAAAATCGCAATATTCGATAAAAATTGTAATAAATACATTTCTGCTTTCTTAAATAAAAACGCAGAAAGTTTAATTGCATTTATGTTCCTTCCTTCTAATGATATAAATCTTGATTTTTCTTTATTACTTTACCTCCTTCAAAACATCACAATTTGTGTTATTTTTATGTCATTATCATAATCATACAGGAGAAAGAAATGCAATATGCTATATTCACCAAGCAGCCAACAAATTGGCGAATTCTTGCGCTGGGCTACTCGTTTCCGCGTGCATTTTATAACCTTTAAAAAACATTATTAGTAAGTTACTTCTCCAAAAACCGTGAAACATGTATCCGATGGATTTCTGAAAGGAGCGTAATGAAGCAAAAACAAAACAAAAACAGTCAAGACTTTTGAAAATATGACATTATAAAATCTCTGAAAATAGTCCCACGGTTAAAACATTTCGACGTTTTAAACATACATTAATGATGAAGGGAAGATAATTGTGCCATTAAAACCAGGAGAAACGAATATACAGTATTATGTTACCAACGATGAATTGTTCAGTATACTCTCCGAAACTCACATCAGAATAGGTCATGGAGGAAGAACACGTATGCTTAAAGCCCTGCGGTGGCGCAGTGTGGTAACGCGTTCTCCTATTGCGCGGCTAATCCGGGTTCGACTCCCAGCAGTGCAAAAAGAACGCTTACTCAGAGATCTCATAAAGATCGCACTGCTCACTGTAGTCCGGGGTTTGGTTCCCTAGGCCTTAAGAGGTTCGGATTCCTCGGAAAACAGTAGGTCCCGGCGCAGCATGACCACTGTAGTCTTTGAGCCGTAAAACCAAAAAAAAAAGAAAAGAAACGTATGCTTAAAGAATTGCAAGTTAAGTACAAAAATCTTATATATGAAGTTGTGATGTTGAATTTAAATTTATTTAAACAATGTCAAATGAAATAGTGCATCTAAAAAAGGATTTGTTGTGAAACCAATTGTCAGTTCGGAGTTAAACTCGAGATGTCAAGTCGATTTGATAGATCTGCAGTCACACAGGGATGGCGAATGTAAGTTTATAATGGTGTATCAAGACCATATAACGAAATTTATCCAGTTACGATCTTTGAAAACTAAGACAGCTGAAGAAGTAGCATCTCACCTTCTTCAAATATTTTTTAGATTTGGTACCCCCAGTTATATTGCATTCAGATAATGGTAGGGAATTCAATAGTCGAGTCATATCCGAACTATGCGCTATGTGGAAAGATGTTAGGATAGTTCACGGAAAGCCTCGCCATAGTCAAACACAAGGCTCAGTTGAATGGGCCAATCAGGATATACAGAATATGTTAACTGCATGGATGAACTATAATAGTACAAATAAATGGTCAGATGGTTTGCTCTTTGTCCAATTTGCCAAGAACGCAGCATATCATGAAGGAATACGCCGAAGTCCTTATGAAGCCCTGTTTGGCGTTAAACCAAAAAGAGGCATAGCATCGTCATTTTTGCCTGGAGAGCAAATCGCAAATATCGAAACCGAAGAACCGCTTGAAGAAATTGTTAATACTTTTGAAGAAAATTTGAGCAGTGACCATTTACCATATTCCAAATAATAATATCATATCATATTTCAAATAGCATTGCCATATTCCAAAGGAAAATATTGAAAAGGAGCTGCAACTTACCACATCTTCATATCAAGCCCTGACTGAACAGCACTTTATTTCTATGAAAAGAGCGGCCGCGAAAGAGACTCTTCTACTGCAAGCAACGAAAATGTTACGAACCTCAAAAAGAAAATCTCCTCCTGCTTAAGTTAGTGATACCGTACGAATACAAGTCCCTGATGTCGACCGTGGTCTTACAGATGCCCGAAACGTGTTGGCGGTTGTTGTTGGAACAGAAGACTCCGACTTTTATAAATTAGCAAACAAAAATGGTACACTCAAGCAGCTTTATACCCGTAATCAGTTCGTAATTTGTAAAGAAAAGTTACTTTCTATAGATAAGATTTCTTCTCAAGAAATGTCGCTGAGAGAAGCAGCTGTAACTAATTCGAGAAGTGGAGGACAAGGCTATACAGGCTGTAATTGCAAAAAGAAGTGTTCCACGACTAATTGCAGTTGTAAAAGCAAGAGACTCTTGTGCAATTCAAAGTGCCATAACAGTTTAAGTTGTTGCAATGAATAAGATTGAGTAACGTTAATCATATAATTACGTAAGTTTATTATTGGTATTATTTTCTTTTCTCATTTAGAATTAGAATGTACTGTTCGTTTTAGGTTCAACAGTTTATTTATATGTGCTGTTACTTTAGCTTTCTCCTATTTTGACATATATAGTGGATAAATTTGTAATACAGTATGAAAAAAAATTTTTTAGGTTTGAAAAATTAACACCACTTTTTTTTGTACCATCAGTATATGGTTATATATCATTGGCCGTAAAGTCAGAAATAATGATGCAATAACATTTATGAATCGTATTTTAATAGACAGTGAAGTCGAAGAAAGGTGATATACATAGAAAAATGTTTTATATATAAATGTCACCATATATGTTATCGTTTATACATGGTAACCCTTAGCCTATTTACGGCCTTAAAAAGTTCCCATGGAGTGAACCAGTTTTTACTTCTGCATATGTATATATGAAACCAAGATTGAATTATTGCTTCTGTTATTTGTTTTAACCGCAATAGTTAGAGACTAACAAGCTTTTTAGCCGGAATAACAGTTTCGATTTTTTGGTCTGGGCTATTCCCCCGTGCCAGCAGTTGAATATAACGACAGTGTAAAACGAAAGTTGCACACCATCCACGTTGTTGCCAAAATGTAGGGTGCTACATAAAAAGGCTTATTAATGAAAAGATTCACATATCAAAAGCAGTTGCATTTTTTTTTTTATAAATAAGGTATTTGGCTTGCTCCGGGATCTTGAGGTTCTTTTGAACCTCTTGATGTTATACAACCCCAAATCATAACACTAACTGGGTGTTTCACGGTAGGTGTAATGCACTCAGGATGGAAATCTTCTCCAATTCTTCTCCATGCGTATTTTACGCCATCACTACCAAACAGTGAGATTTTGGTCTCATCACTCCCAATTACACTGTCCCATTGTTCCGTTGTCCAGTTAACATGGGTTTTAGCCCAGTTTAATCTTTTCAACCTCTGTTTGACAGACAAAAATGGCTTTTTTCGTGGAATTCTTGCATTTAGACCACATTCATGCAGTCTGCGCCGAACAGTCCTTGCACTTAACTTCACATTGCATTGCGCCATTTCACCTTGTATACACAGAGATGATTTTTTCCTGTCACCTAGGCACTGTCTTTTAATTCTTCTATCATCACTTGCTGTTGTGCACCTTTTTCTGCCTTTACCAGTCTGGTTTTGTAATGACTGAGTCTCCTTATACTTCTTCAAAAATTTAGAAATGCCACCTTTAGTTAAGTTTCCCCCAATATTTCTTCTAATTTCTTCATAACTGTAGCCTTGTTCACTTAATATTACTATTTTACATCGCTTCCTAGGTGACCAGTCAACTCTTTGCGCCATTTCTTTAATTTTATTACGTTTTACAAGCACACTAAATCAAAGAGCACAAAAAAAACCCAACCAACTTGATAGCAATTACAGAACACACTGATAAATGTCCTGTAACCTGTTGGCTCATTGCCAAAACAAGAGAAAACATGATTGGCTCATTGCCAAAACAAGATGACACCTGATTGGCTCTGTAAACACTCATGCTCATTGGCCACATTCAAATGAAGGAAAGCTACTTCATATAAATGTAAGCAAGCTGTGCTTCTTTTTTCTGGTTATTTGGCTATAACTTTTGATAGAATACAGATAATTGAACAAATGTTATTGCATTACAATCTTTATTAAATTACCTTTCTAATGATATATAATTTTATAGTATTGGTACAAAAAAAAGTGGTGTTATTAGCCATCAAACCTCTAAAATAATCTTTTTTCAAAGGGTTTCCACAATTTTGTCCACTGTATATCATAATATATTTTAATAATACAGTATGATTTAAAAATGATTTTAAAAGTAAAAAAATAGTTTTATTCAACATTCACCATCAGTGCATGGTGAATGTCGACATTGGCCGAGTCAGAAATAATGATATTTAGCAAATATTTCGGACATACACCAAGCGACTATGTGAATGTCGACATTCGCCAGATTTCGGTCTTTCACCGTAACATATATACTATATGAAATATATATGTTATCGTTTATACTGTGTATATATTTTATAGTTTATGCAAGTATGTTGTATATATTTTATAGTTTATACAAGTATGTTATATATATTTATATTTTATACTATATGTTATATGTACAGGGTGTTTATAAAGAAATATAGAACTTCAAATTTTATTTTCATTGAAACTGCACAGTTAGAGACGTAATTTTTTTTTTTAATTACGTGAATAACAGTCAAAGTTTTTTTCTGCATAGTTGGAATGTCTCCCCGTGCGTTCCGTTGTTCCTAACGACAGTGTATAAACGAAAGTTTAGTTCCATCCACGTTCGTTGCCAAAATGTAGGGTGCTACACTGAAGAAGGCTTCATTAATGTGCTCTTTAAGCATATCAAAAGAAGTTGCATTTTTTTTTTTATAAATGAAGGAGGTGTTCGCTTGTACACTCACGGGCGACTTGAGGTTGATTTTGAACCCGGGCGGCCTAGCACGGATAGCTTTTTGGCGCCCTCTCCTCCGGCGAAAACAGGAGATTTTCACAGATGCGCAGTGAGCCATATGCCCTATAAAAGTGGCCAAAAGTCTCTGAAAGAATTTCTGTAAAGATGTCTCTAAAAATTTCTCTAAACTTGCCTATTTTTTAAAAAAGATTTTCTACTGTTGTGTCCATTAAAAAAAAAATGAACTTGACTTCAGTTTAGCGCCCTCATCCCAACGGGATCCCGCTCAGCCGCCCGATTCGCCCGGCCCTTAAGCCGCTCCGTGTAGACTTTTTTGACATTCCATTGTACTTTTGTTGTGATTTCGTCTCCATACACCACATTGCACAAGCAGCCTTCTCCTGTGTTGATGGCATCACTGTTGTTTTCCGTGTCTGTTACATTCTATGAAGGCACGTACACTGTTTGTCACGTGGACACATTCTAACTATGAAAAAAAAAATACTTTGATTGTCAGCTGAATAACAAAATAATAATAATAATAATAAGTTTCTAGCTTTTGTAGTTTCCATGCAAATAAAATTTAAAGTTATATAATTCTTATACGAACGTTCTGTAAATTATAGAGTTTATATATATTGCAGAATTTCAAGGCCGTGCACGAGGAAAGGGTTATGAATATTAACCTCTCTCCCCATTAGAACAATACTATTATAGCTGTATACTAAAATTCCTTATGAGGGAAAATTTTGTTTACATTAAACCCCCACCTTTTCCATTAAAAGCATCCCCCCTGTTTGAAAACCTGTGCAAGGGCCAGTACAGTTTATTATGTGTCATACATATACACTCTATAACAAAAAAATCGATGCACCAAGAAGGAGTTGTCTAGTTGTAATGAAATTTTGTATGAAAAGACATTTTAACCGAACATGCAAATGATTAAAATTTGGTGTCCAATGAATGAATAGCGGGAACTCCAGCGCATCGGATCTGCGCATTCAGCAGGTGTATATAAGGAGCGATTCTTAATATGTGGTCAAAATTTCTGTTGCATTTTGATTGTGGATGTCTTATGTTGACTGTAACTAAGGCTTGCCGAAAGATTCGTACTCATTACGAGCATATGTCAGAGTTTGAAAGAGGTCATGCTATCGGATTGAAAGAGGTTGGTTGGGCGAATCGAAGAATCGCTGGACATGTCGGTCGAAGCGATGCGGCGGTTAGACGATGCTGGCAAGAGTGGATTAACAACGGCAGATGTCAGAGTCGGGATGGCAGTGGTCGACCTAGGGCCACAACAATGGAACGGGAAGACAGAGCGATTGTCAGAGCAGCTGTCACAGCACCGGATTCGTCGTTATCAACTATCCAACGTGAAGCCTGCACACATGTGTCCAACATGACCCTCTGCAGATGACTGAATTTACGCTCGCGCCGACCGCTACGCACCTTACCTCTCACGCCTTTGCACCGTGAAGTCCGATTACAGTGGTGCCGGGCTCGATCAACTTGGAACTGCGCTGACTGGGGACGTATAGTCTTTAGTGACTAGTGCCGTTTCCAACTGTGTCCTGACGACAACCGCACACGAGACGTCCAGAGCAGCGTGGGGATCCTGCCCTTACTATCGCACGCCACACATGCCCACAACAGGGCGTTATGGTCTGGGGTGCCATCTCCTTTGATAGCCGGACCCCTTTGGTGGTCATTTCTGGCACACTTACAGCACAGCGGTACGTAGACGACATTCTACGACCGGTTGTGTTACCGTTCCTTTTGCGACACACTGGACTTACGTTTCAACAAGACAATGCCCGGCCACACACGGCACGTGTTGCTATGAATTGTCTTCAAGCTTGCCCAAGACTTCCTTGGCAATCTAGGTCTCCTGATCTCTCTCCCATAGAGAACATTTGGGACCCTATGGGAAGGCGATTGCAACCATCCAGGAATGTTGACGATTTAGCCCGATAGTTGGAGACAATTTGGCAAGAAATTCCGCAGGACACCATCCGGGATCTTTATCAGTCTATGCCACGCCGGGTGACAGCTTGCATCCAGGCCAGAGGTGGACCAACGCCTTATTGACTTCCTCCTTTTGTAACGGTCAAACTCTGCAATAAATCTTTCAATTGTTCTGAAATTTTAACCGTTTTTTTTATGAATATTCTTCACATCCACCAATTTTTATCGCAATCGGACAACTCCTCCTTGATGCGTCGATTTGTTTGTTATAGAGTTTATTATGGTTTATATTCAGGTTGCTCCCCAACAAGTCATCGCAATAGAAAACGTAGTTCAAATTAAAGATAAAATAATAAAACGACGTTAAATTTACACTTAGCTTTCAAAATATCCTAAAGTTGAAATTTAAGATTGGTACAGACTAACCCTTTCTGTCCTTATGCCATAAAAAAATTCAACTAACCAAAGAAAATTTAAAAATGGCAAACTGTTGATATAATCCATAAAACTTTTAATCGTAACATTTCAAATTATCATTACATTCAGCCATTGTCTATCCACTGGTGGATAAACTTTTCCCCAAGTTGCTTCAATGTTTATTTGTTTAATAACCGCTCGTATCTCCTATACAAATTGTCTCTACTTCATTCTACGCTGATTTCGGATTTTATCGTGCTTGAAAATATTCCTTAGCTTTCAACGATTCCTGCCTATACAGTTGAAAATTTCGATTATCTATTATTCAACTGTTTTCATAATATGCTCGGTTATATTTTGATGTAAATAATGAACGACATTGTTTACATAAAAAACTGTTCTGTACTGTCTTGAAATTCTGCAAAGTTCGTTGAAATATAACAGTGTTGCTTGTGAACGTAGATAATTTTAATACTCTCTGTTGATCTTATTTTTCAAGCATTCCAGCTCATTAAATGAATATTTTTCTACAAAATTGAAGTGAAAAAGTTATAGAGATGTTGTGTCTCTCTGCCTTGCTTCTTTGCTAATCCTGAGTTCCTTTGGTATCCTCATATAACCCGAATTTTCGACTTGCATTTATATGCACACGTAAAAGCATGCACCTCTTCATCCTCTGCTAAGGAGTGGCGTTATAAATGTAGTTTAATATATGTGTATTGTTTTTATGGAGCCTCAGACATAATTCTTTAATTTCTTCCCCAATTCCCACAGTGTCAATAATAAGGGTATATTCCTTGTTTCGAAGTTATAAATCATACGCTATCATTTTTCTGCTTTTTCAAAGATCGCCAGACTCTGATTTCACTTGATAGAGGAAGCATTTAGTTCATGAAACGCAATATAATTTTTTAAAATATTAAACCAGCGTTAAAATAACAATTTTTAAAAGTTGCTTATATCAAATTCTAAGATAGTTAGATAATTTTTTAAATACTTTTTTTTATATTGTTATTCAAGTCATACTGCGATAAATGTTCAAAATAACATAAATTTCTAAGATTTCTATTAATTTCTAATCAAAAGCTAATCTTATTTTTTGTTGCATTTCATTTTTTCATAAATATATTGCCAAAAATTCTATTTATGAAGTTTATTAATATAATCTTATGATAATTGTTTTAATTCGTCTCAAATGTGGTGCTGTAGTTTAAAGTAAAGGCTTTGTATGTGGCCGCTTTATATTAGATGTTATTTTCAATTAATATAGTTATAATATATATTCAAAATAGAATTATATTGCTGAGAAAGCTGAACACCAATAAAATATTAATTAGCTTAATGTATCTATAAAAAATGACCCAAAATATTAATATAGTACAGAGTGATTTTAAGGTTAATTTCCATTAATTACTCGGTACTTAGAAGTTTTAATTTAATCACTATTTTAAATATAATATATATTTGTACGTCAAATGTAACACATCTTTATCTATTAAATTTGCACTATTCATTTACTCTTTTTAAAATTGTGACAATGAATATGTGGTAGATATGTTATTTATACCACAGCTATATTTATGTGCATTTATTTAATTTTCAGTATATAACTATAGCCATCAGTGTACACAGAGAGTTCATTGGGGGGGGGATTACAGAGCTAATTCTATATATATTCATATGTGTACACATAAAATTTTATTGTTATGGGAATTACGACACCCCTCCTTCCTCCCCCATCCTGCTTATGCTAGTGAATATGGCTGACTTGAAGACATACAAGTATTTTTGTATGCTTCGTTGCTCAAAACAATTGTTTACCCTTGCGTTATCCCCACTCCTTTAAACATCGATAGAATGGAAAACTGCATCTAATGATGTTGTCGACGTATTGAAATGCAGCTCATTTATGTCGTATTCCCATTTGCCAAGTTGAGAAAAGCTTCAGTCTTTTATGTTAACAACTTGGTGTTATAAACTATAAAATATTGCATAACACTCTACATTTATTATCGGCTTGTAGTATTACCTTTTAGCTAATGCTTACAGAGTTTGACATTTTAAATTTTTTTAGATATATTTTTACATCGTCATGTGTCTTTCAAACCTTTTGTTTCTATTAAATAGACATTGCCTAACCCCCTGTACGATTTCTTTTGCTAATATTTAAGCTTCTTGCTTCCAATATTTTTCTTACACTTACAGCAAGCGAATTTTAATGCATATCTTTTATTAGTAATTAAATTTCTACGAGCTTAATTTTTGTTCAAAAATTTTTACAAATCAGTGATGTTAAGCAATAAATATATGGGTAAGATATACTCAAGTACATTTTTATGTGAAAAATGGTTTAAGAAAGAACAGTGTTTATAACTTTTTTGAAATGTAACTAGCTTTCTATATGGTAAAGATGAAGGCATTTTTTCACGCGGCATATGTTGAACTCTTCAAGATACCTGAACGTTTACTGAAGAAAAGTACTTCCGCTTGGCAAATACATTGCTCGCAATTTAATTCCACACCTCTACTATTTTGAGGACTTAGAAGAAACGTACTTCCAGCTATACTTCGACATTTTTCAAAAGTACAACTGCATCTCATTTAATTTGTAGTATGTCCGCGACATTGGCGCCGATGGCCTAAAAATATTGAGGTGGAACAATATGCCAGTAGGGGGCATTTTGTTTGAAATTGAATGGGGATATGGAACCCTAACTCCAACATTGGAGGGACGGGTCCCCCTGTCCCCCCACCGCTAACGGCGCCAGTGGTCCACGACTTAAACACGAAGGAACAGTTCGTGAGGATCTATGATGTTAAGTCTGAGTGCATTTTCCTCATGTGCAGGTAAAAACGTATCAAAAATAGCATGAGAGAAAAGGCTTGAATCTTGTTGTGTTATATGGAATCTTCCCCAATGTGTCCATTTTACCTCTTTTACCACATTTACTATTTGTTAAAATGTATTTTCTCCAAATTTTATGTAATCTTACCTCTCTAATAAATTATTTAAATAGATTTGTGTCTTCAATCTTTTTATGTAAGATGCGAGTTAAAGGAATGTAAAAATATGTACAGTGTAACAAATATGTGGATTTACATTATTAACGCATATATAAAATTACACAAGCAAAGATTATTAATGCGCATATACCCCGTTACAAAGTTACAAGTGATTTTAAGTTTTGCCCAAGATCGCGTATGGTTGATCTGAAACGGGATTACTGGCTTAATGAGAACTCCTATTCACAATATATTTCCAAAGTTTAAGCTTATCCATCTTCGAACATAAGACACCATTGGCGTTAAACTCTACGAGTTTAACGCCAACTCTGCAAGTTTAACCATTATGGAAGGGAAAGTAAACTTACGTCGAATAAACAAACTCAAAATGTTAAAATAATTTAAAAGCAAGTTAGCTGATATATATATTTACTGGAAGTCGAACCCATCTGTCAGTCAAGTCTTCATCCGGATGTAAAAGACTTAAAACTGTATGCAAATTAATGTTCTTTTTGTGAAACATAAACTGGAATTCTCTGTTTTAAACGCTTCTATCTCTCCTAACTCTAGCTGAGCTATTCAGCTTTGTGTTTGAACGGCATGTAATGCTTGATCATAGTAATTAAAAGAGGGCCTACTTAAACATTAGATATTTCATTTATCTACACTGGCGTACGCAGGGGGTGTTGATGGGGTTGTAACCCCCGATTGCAATGAAATTTTGTATATTTAACATAGGAATATATGAGTTGTAGCTCTGTAACCCCCCACCCCACCCCCATTAAGCCCATAACCTCCTTAAAAACTTTCTGCGCGCGTACGCCTATGTTTATGTATTTGCGTTGGATTGATTGATTGATTGTTTGGCTTTTTTATGGCGCAAGAGCATCTGGGCTATACTGCGCCATATTTGCGTTGGAAGACTGCATGACCTGTTAAGAACTGGGACGGCTGTCTTATAGTAATTTTTAATCCATGGTGCTTTTTGCATATAAAACCAAGCTTATTGAGAGTTAAACTCAGTCCAACAAGTTTTAAGGCCATGATTGTAATCACTAGAAAGCAGCAACGTGGAATTTTCAAAATAATTGGGACGGTACGCAAGCACATATAATATGCCTTTATGTGTACATTGCAATATGTGTAAAATTGCAATTAATTTTAAATTATTGGGGGGGACTCGGACCTATAAAGTCTACGCTTATGCTGGAGAAAGCATTACATATTTTAAAGTTATACAAAAATTCAATAGACTGGAAGCAAAATAAATATTTGATATGTCGAAGAACCTGTATTAATTTTTTTGAAAAGAAAGAAGGGACATGTGTTTTTAAAAATTATAAACTATTTGACAGAATGCAAGGGATCCGTAGTACAACGCCGCTCAATAATTTTATTAAAAATTTGATTTACTTTTTTATTGAGGATTGAGGTTTTGTGAGAACATAAATATAGTATAAATAACTTCCTCAACGCTTATTGTGAGAACCTGAGAATTTCCGATGTAAGTACTAAACAAAATGTGCATTCAGGAGGAGATAGGTGTTTGTAAAAATTCGCCAAATTACAAGAATTAATTCTCTGAATTGCAACAATACAGATGGATTTGTTAACGTTTTCAACATGACAAAATACCTTTAATGGCGCGTATACAGGGTGTCCCCAAAACCTTGACCGCCCCTTTAATTCCTTAAATATTGATCTTAGACATATGTACTAAATTGGAAAGTGGCGTAAAAAAAAGGTGCAGAATTTTGTGAAATCGATTAAAATTGCAGTGGATTATTTTTCAAAGAAATGCAAAATTTAAATTTTTGTATGGTCCCTGTACACAAAATTGTCCATTTAGTAAAATGTTCCCCATACTCTAGTAGCTCAATATACAAAATTTCAGCATTCTAGTGGGAAAAGAACCAGAGATATGAAGACCCAAAGTAACGTGACTTAGCAGAATGAATCCCCCCCATTTCCCGGCATGTACCTATTGCTCCCTTCAAAAAGTGTTGTAAGTCAGTTAGTTTGGCTTTCATATCCCTTGTTCTTTTGTTCTTTTCCCACTAAAATGCTGAAATTTTGTATATTGGAGTATGGGGAACATTTTACTCATTGAACATTTTTATGTACAGGGACTACA
>QLNU02014856.1:0-19087 GCA_006491805.2 Dysdera silvatica
ATCTGTGTAATAAATTTCATACAAACCCATCTATTCTAGCGCATTTTGCACCCCTTTAAACAGGGAGCTTTTAATTTGAAAAACCCTATATGTAAGACAATTTATGTAAATATATATGGCAATCATTGCAGTATTATGCAGGTATATAAGACAATTTATGTAAGAATATTAATTCAAATAAATAAGTATGAAAAAACGAAAATATTTTCTGAAACTTTTGGAGAAAACCTAGCTTTTATTTTTGCGTGGTTTTATACCGAGTGGAAAAGAAATAGCTGTTTGCAGCAAATATTTTCTAGTAGCATCTGGCTAGTTCCAGTTGTTTGCGGACCAGTGGCCCGTAAAAATTGGCAATATGGTTATAAGTCCCAACGCAAAA
The DNA here is from genome assembly GCA_006491805.2 of Dysdera silvatica. Lineage (NCBI taxonomy): Eukaryota > Metazoa > Arthropoda > Arachnida > Araneae > Dysderidae > Dysdera > Dysdera silvatica. The sequence goes on from QLNU02014856.1 coordinate 380, forward strand.
GCAATTTGGGCTACAGTAAATCTGAGAAAAGCGAATGCGGATATTTTTTCTGCTGCACTTTTGGTGAATTCACGGGATATCTAATAACACAGAAATCAATTGACAGGTTTGAGCAGTTTATTTTTTTAAAGTCCAATGTTTTACCTTAACACGCGCTACAACCACACAAAAAACCACGCGCTCACACATTTTTTTAAACTTTATTTGCAAATTTTGTCACCACGGCAATACTAAGAATTATAGATTTTGTTAAATTTTTAATTTCTTACGAGACTAAAAACGTAAGGATATTTCTCTTATATTTGTAGAGAAAATAACACGAGTTAATTTTGTTTGTTTACGAGTTAACGGCAGGAGGACACCAAGCGTCATGCCGCACTGGGACCTAAAATTTTAAAGTAACGGAACTTCTTATGACGTAGGGTTGGTTGGTTGGTTGGTTGTGTTTTTATGGCGCAAGGATAGCAAGGGCCATTTTGCGCCAAGCAATATGACCTAGGGAACTTAACCTCGGACTACAACGAGCAGTTGGTAAAAGTGGGTTTTTTTTTGCGCAGTTGACGGTAGAACACGGGTTAACGTAATTTAATAAAAGTAACCTTCATATATTATTGCATTCGCTCAATATGGATTTACTCCAATATATTTTAAAATTGATGACTGAAAATTGCAATCATATGCATGGAAAATAAACTTATCCGTATACAACATGTCTAATATTTTTTTCTAAAATCTTAATGCAAAATCTGGGGAGAATCATAACGAGTAATTAAATATCTGGCATTCGAAGACACTGATATCGACACTACATGAGAATAAACTGGAAATGTTTTCCTCAAAGCGATATATTAACATATGGCTGGAATTTATCTTAAAAATTAATTCAGTTCCCGTAAATTGCTTTTATTTAAATAGGTAAAATAATTTGAAAAGGATTACTGATCCTCAAAGGTAAATTTTGGAACTAGCTCTTTCCCAGTTAAAAGTATTTAGCTTTTAAAATTAATTACTTTCCTTTATAATTTCTGTTTCTGAATTCGTATTCAGTAAGTGCACCATGTCCATCGGTTTCTAAGAAAGCTGGGTTAGTTGCAAATGTATGGCAGGGTGATATCAGTTGTCTATCTTCGTGCCCCCAATGTTAGTCGGTTTGTAAATATTTAACACTATCCGGCATTCTAAACTGACAGACACCAAAAAATATCTATTGAAGTCAAACAATTCTCATCATATTAAAGCAGCCATTTTTGTTTTCATATCAGCCGATGACGTGGTAATAATAGATGTTAAATTACTCGTAAAGAAAAGAATGATTTTCCGGCACTTTATGGAGTTTGTTTTTTCTTTTACGAGTATAATATCTATTGTTACCATATCATCAGCTAATATGAAAATTATTGCTGCTTTAATAATATTAAAAACCTAGTTCGCCATATCGGACATTCTTGCTTCTTTAACTTGTCGCTTTGGCAACGGTAGTCACAGTACTGCCACACCAATAGCGAACTTGTCCATGGAAAACCATGTTCAGGGTGTCCACTAAAGTCCTTTCTCACGCCCTTAACCTTTGAATACCGACAGCTATGGTCATAAAAGCGGTTTGGAACTAAGTAAATGTTATTTTTTCAAGTGTTGTATTTTCATCGAACCCATCAGAACTCTAAGACATTGGGCAGGAGCTCTCAACCAGAAGTAGAGAAGTAAGACTCAAGATGAACCTACAAAAAACTAAGATCGCGGGCAATAATTTCGTAGAGAAAACAAAAATACAAGTCGAAAACATGGAGCTAGTAATTTCTGATTCATATATTTACCTTGACCAGTTGATTTCAATGTATAGCTACATTATAGAAGAGCTCAACAGACGTATTAAATTTGGCTGGGGTGCTTTTAGAAGAAACAATTTTATCCTGAAGGGAAAATTGCCTTTATCTTTGAAAAGAAAGGGCTTCAACCAGTGTGTATTGCCAGTCCTCTCATATATATCAGAGACATGGAGTCTAACAGTTGGCGCAATACGGATTTTATAGACAACCCAAAGGAGTATGGAGAGGTGCATGCTTGGAATAACTAGGAGAGATCGAAAAAGAAACACTTGGGTGAGAGAGCAAACTAGAGTAGCGGATACAATGGTTAACGTAAAAGGGCTGGGCATATTGCAAGAAGAACTGATCAACGATGGACAACAGAAACTCTGAACTGGATTCTAAGAGATCACCGAAGACCTACTAAACATCCTCAAACTAGATAGGTGGATGAAATAAGAAAACAGGTTGGGGTGACATGGAAGCCAATTGCTCAGGATAGACTTGTGTGGAAAGCATTTGGAGAGACCTTCATCCATCAGTAGATAGATAATGGTTGAATGTGAATTATATATATATATGATCATCGCTTTCTTATTTCATCCACCCATCTAGTTTGAGGACGTTTTCTAGGTCTTCGGTGGTCTCTTGGAATCCAGTTCAGAATTTCTGTTGTCCATCGTTGATCAGTTCTTCTTGCAATATGCCCAGCCCATCGCCATTTCAGTCCTTTTACTTTAACAATGATGTCCTCCACTCTAGTTTGTTCTCTCACCCACATATTATATATATAAAGAAAAAAGTTTTCCTCGCCCATTCTTGGCGGAAACAGGCTTTGGGACGGGCAGAGCGCCATGTTCCCAAGCCTCTTTTTACATCACTTCTTAATGTGCCATGTCTAGAAACTTCCTGACAATGTGACACGTGTTTAGGATTGTGGCTTTTTGTATTTCAATGTAGGTGTTTGGGTCAATGTTGAGTATCTCCAAATTCGTCGCAAGCGTTTTTGGTACTATCCCTGTTGCTGAGATGACTAACGGGATGATGAGGATCTTTTCCATACCCCATATATCTCGTACTTCATGTCTGAGATCTTGGTACTTGGTGATTTTCGTTGTGTAGGTTGTCTGTATGTTATTGGTGTTGGGTACTGCTATGTCGATTAAGTACGTGGTCTTATTCGATTTATCGACGAGGGTTATGTCAGGACGGTTATGTGGGACTGTCTTGTCTGTTATGATTGCTCTATCCCAGTAAAGCTTGTGTGTTTCGTTCTCATGCACGGTCTCTGGCTCATATTTGTAGTACGGGCATTTTTCTGTCAGAAAGCCAGCATTCGCTGCCAATTTCTGGTGGACTATTTTCGCTACTTGATCGTGTCTATGTTTGTAGTCTGACTGCGCAAGGATCTTGCATCCTGCCATCACGTGTTGGATTGTCTCCGATGCCGCATGACAGTGTCTGCATTTGTCGCTTTCTATGTCTTTTCTCTGGATGAATTTCTGATTGTTCCTTGTTGCGATCACTTGGTCTTGGATGGCTAGCATGAATCCTTCTGTCTCTGGCTGGAGAGTGCCTTTGGCCAGCCAAGAATTTGATGCCTTTTTGTCAACGTGTGGTTGTTGCAGGTCATTGTAGTGCCTGCCATGTAATGGTTTTCCGGCCCAAGTTCTCAGTTTCTGTTCGTTGGCTGTTTCCAGGACACGCTCTTCGGTACTACACAGGTTTAGTGGCGTGTAATTTGCATCTGCTTGTATTATGGCTTGGATGAGTGGCGATCGGGGACTCTTCAACTGGAAGTATTGCCTCATGCTCTGGATCTGCTTGTCATGTAAGTCTTTGAGGTCCGCTTGTCCGCGTCCTCCTTCTTCCCGGGGTAGTGTTTGCCGTTCAATTGCCGTTGCAGGGTGTAGTTGTCCGGCTCTTCTCTGGATGGTTCTCATTTTCCGCTGGAGTTGTTCTAGTTCAGTGTTGGACCATTTGATGATCCCGAAGGAGTAGGTGAGCACTGGTACCGCATATGCGTTAATTGCTTGCGTGGTGTTCTTCCCGCTCAGTTTCGTCTTCACAATGCTTCTAAAAGGTAGTTATTCCCTTACCCGGAAATTCAGGCATTTGCTGGGGTCTTCGATTATCGCCGTAAGTTCCTTTGGCTAATGGGCCATGGGCGCTGGTGTAAATTTCTTGTACCAGAAGTTGTGTGTATGCCGTCAATACCGGGTGCTTTCCAGTTGTGCGTACGTTGGATTACCCGTTGAGTTCCTCTATCGTGATGCCCTCTGTACTTACCTCCCCGGTTCCACTCGTAGCCTCCATTTCTTGCTGAATCCAGGGGGCGCTTTTGTGCTGTACTTCATTGGACCATAGTGTCTTCCAGAAGGTCTCTATTTCTGCTGGCTTTGGGGCTTCGTACTTGTCTTGGTTCGCTGGTGTCTCTCGAAGCTTCCTGTAGAAGGCCTTCTGGTTTGTTTGGAATTTCTTGTTTTGTTGTTTTCTGTTGGTATAGTCTTTGTATCTCCGGAATCTTCTGGCGTATACACTCAGTTTTTGTTTGAGGGTATCCAGATATTCGCTGATGTGTTTATTGGGCTCTTCGTGTCTTGTATGAATCCTATTTCTCTTAAGGGCCATCTTCACTTTCCTCACTAATTTCTTACTCCTATTTCCCTGCATGTACTGGGTTATTCGCCCTATGCTGCTGCGGAGCTCTTCTATTCTTTTCTCCAGTCTCACTTGCCATGGTGGTTGGGCTTTGTTTCCTCTGTTACTTCGGCCTTCGTTCCTTACTTCGTACCCATTGGCGCGTGATGCCGCTACTGCTGCACAGTATATGGCGGTGTGTATTTCCTGTAGGGAGTTGTGGTTCTGTAGGTGTAGTGGTAGAGTATGTTCATTGAGGATCTTGGTTGCTTTGCAGAGTTTCCAAGATGCCGGTTGGCGTGGTATTCTTGGCCTTGTTGCGGCATCCGAGCCTTCATATTCCGCCAGGGCACATTGGAAACCTTCTTCCATTTTCTCCACGTCCCTCCTCTCTTCTTCTATGCTTGTTTGGAGCGGTTCTCTTGCGCCAATAGCTGGTGCTTCAGGGTTGGCCACACTGGTTGAAGTGTTTGCCAGGTCATTGGCGACTTCATCTCTTAACCTTTGTAGTATGGGCTCTGCTAAGAGATTTCTGGTTATTATGTTCCTGCGTTGGGTTGTTATCCTTTCTATACTGATGTCCAGGTGTGGGTACTGTTGTGCGAATTTGGCGTGAAGTGTGGGTCTGTAATTTGTCATGTCTGTTTCCAGCTTTGTAATCGTATAGTAGGTGCGCATGATGTAGGTGTTCATATCTATTGTCCATGACATGCGCTGGCGTGGTCTTTCAGCCCTAGTGGTTGCACCTATACTAGGCTGCAAAGCACTTTGGGCTGTGTTGGTTCTAGTAGCCGTACAGTTGGAGGCGCCGCTACAACCGCCGACACCTCCAAGGAGAGACTGTTGCATATTTTTCGAACTGGCCCCTCTGCTTAAAACTCGAACGCGGTTCTGATTTAAGAGCGAGACAACCGATGCTCCATTCATATTTTCATTATGGTTCATATCATCAGAGTCTGAGATAGCCTTTTTCACGTCGCTGGGTTACCGATAGTTATCCCAACGGCGTTCCGGATGCTGGCATGTCGTCAGCAGGCTACAAATCCGGTTTTAATGGCCCAATGGTATTTTTATTCATTATTAATACTTTCACCGATCAAGACATCGCGCCATGAGCGTAGTAACTCTGGCTTTTTTACTTTTTTTTCCCCCATACTGGGTCTTGAACCCATGTAGCAAACATCTCCTTATACGAATATAAATATATATATATATATTGTACAATATCCATATACTTAGTTATAATATATTTTTATGCATGATACCATGATATCATGTTTAGAGTAGTGTTATTTAGTATGTTCCAGGTCTGTAGCCAAGATGAAGAGGCAACTAGGGCCAGGCAAAGGGCATATTGGGTACAGGGCACCCGGAGATTGTGTTATATATATATATATATAAATAGCTCAGTAGGGCCACTAGGACCATGACCCTGTTGGCCCTGGCTTTTCTATAAGCCTGGCATGTTCGTTTGTTCTTCATAGCGTAAAAATTGTTAAAGTCATGCTATGCAACTTTCCAACGAAAAGCAAACATCTATTGCCTAGAATCGAACCCTGGAGCACAGATTAATAATAAAAAGTCAAACACTTCGTACATGGGCGCTGATAAGGGGGGGGCAGGGGGCTTGAGACCCCATAGCCGTTGGTTAAAAATTAGATTTTCGCGATTCTGCTATGCAGTTACGTTCAAAAGTACAACAACGAATTTTAGGTGACAGGTTCAACACATCGTATTACAAACTAATGAAACAGTTATGCTTTTCGTAGCGGGAGAGGGGTGTGTACGCATGCCTGGATTTAGGTGCCCATAAGCTGTGTTTGTTTTGACGCGATGACAGGATTGACCATTTGTCTGTTCTAAACAATAGTTGCCGTAGAGCTTTTGAAACGACTGGAATGTTCTCCGGTCTTGTTGATTACTGTGGAATTTTATTTTTGCTTTAAACAGTGAAGCATTGCAAGTCAAAGTAAGTTAATTTTGTAATTCCCAAGTTTTGCTCTTGACATTGTTTCTGTTTTATAGTTAAGCGCGTATTATTATTTTTCAATCTATTAAGTGTTGAACTGATTCGCAGCCGTAGATACAGAACTGTAAATTATTAATTTAATGCTGTAATTCTTGCTGATAATGGATATATGGAAGAATGATCAAAAGATCAGACCAGTGAGAAAATCGTGAAAAAGGCGAAACTAGTGCAACAGCAATCTACAAGAGAATTATCTCCATGTGGGATTGGTTTGGAACAATTTTTGGGGCCTTCGAAATGAACAAAAAAAATCATTTAGTCATCCCTCAACTTCAACAGAAAGAAAAAGTTAGTATTTTAAATATTTAGTATTTTAGTATAGCATAAAAGCGCATATAGAGAGATTCCGGCATCGAAATAGATGGGTAGGTCCAAACGTTAAACATTAGTAAAGCTAACTACTGCCTACTGGACAAATTAAGTATCCAAAAATGAAAAAATGGTTAACAACATAGTCGAATGTTTAATTTGGCTGAACTTTAAAGTTTTCAAAAATCGAAACTGTCTTCTTCAAAATAAATAAACTTAAATAATTATAGTAATAGATCAAACTCTCCACCACGTAATTAGCAGCTGTAGTAAAATTACATAGGCTGACTCCAAAAATAAGAAATAAGCTTCCCTGGTGGACTGGAATCTCTGCAAAAAAAGACATTATTTCAGAAACTAATACTGTGGACCCTCTGAATAACAATGACCTGTAGAATCCTACAAAAATAAGCGTGAGAATAAGTAGAGTTAAAATAACTAGTTGTGTCTTCATTGCTAATTTTCTGTCCTTCTTCCTTTTAGTATTGAATCTCTAAGCAACAGCCATCTTCACAGAATAGGCACTTTCTCAGGGTTCCACAGGTAGCCGTTACTAGGAGGTTCCGCAGTAATTACTGGGAGCACGAATAACAAAAATTACCGAAAACACAAGAAATTTAAAATTCTTTGAAATTTTCGTCTGCAAACAAAAAGGCAGAAGACAATACTCCTGATGTAACACTGAGTAAAGTAAAGAGGTTTATGTTATAGAAATTGTAATTTCTGGTAACAAAAAGAATTAAGGATAAAGGATTTGAAAATATCACTAAATATCGTGATCTAGTAATAGAACTCAATAGACGCTAGAAAAAACGTGTAACTGCTACCTCAATGGTAATCAGTGCACTGGGAGCCATTATATCCAACTTAAAAAAATTCTTGGAAATATTGGACAAAACAATCACTACTATAGCTGACCTACGACACGCGTGTGTCGTAAGTCAGCCCAGTAAGGATGTACATCCTTACTGGGTACTGCGTGTATTTTAAGAAGATGTATGGGCAGTTCTCAGGTCTCCGAGTGGAACTTGAACTGCACGAGTACCTTCGGGCTAGTTAGATTAAGAAGATGGTTTAATATTCCTTTAGTGCTGTGAATAGCCCACATCTATGTATAGTGACAATTATATTAACCACAAAGTAGAAATATTTGCAAATCGAGAAGTGGAAAGTCTCTGGGGGAAGAAGACTATAGTTACTGTATAATATGAATGCATTAAGTGCAGTTCCCAAGATCTGAAGCACCATCTCAGCACAGACTGAAAATAAACAAAAAGTTCTACCATTAAAAATAAAAGAATAGAAGTTATACTTCTAGAAACAGCTCACATCACACGCGGAAACATTTAATAACCTGAAGGCATTGAAAAGGACTTCATAATTGAATGAGAGAAATCAACTAATGTGTGCTGCTAAATTTTCGCAATGATCCAAAATAAAAACCTTAATACGAAGAAGAAGGGGTCACCAATGTAGGAATAAAAAGGTTATGACATAAAAAAGGCGAAAACCATCTTTATAATAATAGAAGAATTAAATGCGCAAATCATAAAAATCACTTGAATACAGCAGAAATACACTCGTGAGCAGTTGAATTAGAGATATCTGCGTAGTGACGTACAGCACGCACCAGCAGGCCACAGTATTGTTGATGATGGCACATGTACCAGGTGGTCGACTTGTACCACATGTACCAAGCGACCACAGAGCCAATTCGTTAACACGGCAGACTAATTCAGCTACTTGTGAATATAGACAAAATAACGATCCATCAACTTTAAAAGAGCACCTTACCTGAAACTGCCACATATTACGGAAATAGCTACAATATTGCGAAGTATCCCCAGTCGTCAACATCAAGGGGAAATGTGCGCATATACAATAATAATAATAATAATAAAATCAAAGGGGAGTAAATAGTATTGGTAACATCCACAGCTCGGTGCAAATAACTATATTTAATTAAATGACATATTTAGTCGATGGATGGCTTTTATTACCTCTAGCTATTTCAGAAATGAAAATGGCATTTTGGTTTCAGAACAATTCTACGGGTTCAAGGAAATGCAAATGGTTTAATCAATGTCATTTTCTTTCTTTGTATCCAACGTGGGCACCTATATAAATACTTCTGGGGCTAAAATTTATTACCTCCTACCAAGCTGCCAAACATTTTAGTGAATGTACAAGATACTAAAATGCTACAAAAATAATTGATACTGCTTGACAATTAGTAAAAAGTACCTTATTTCAAAATGTAACTGTAAAACTTTTGAAAGTAAATGCATAGCAGAACCGGGCAAATCAAATTTTTAAACGGCTAAGGGGGAGGTAGGTTCGAGCCTCCCACTGCCCCCTATATAGGCGCCCATGGTGCCCAATTTATAATTGGTTTCCAGTATTTGGATATTAGCGAAGTTGTGGAGAACCTGTCGGGAAGGTAGCTTCGTCTCCTATTCTATCCAATATTGGCTATTTAATTGGTCAAAGACTGAAGCTTTCTGAAAAGACACCGCAATTGAACGATAACCAAAAATTTTAAAGGAAAGGGTGACATGTTTCATATTTACGTCTGACACAGTTGTGAGCTGCTAATTTTTAATAACCGGTTTGCTGAGTTTTAAAGAAAATTCAACAACCAATTTTTAATTTCAAAAATATTTAAAAAACACCGGCTGGTTTGAACCGGTGGAAGCCTCCTCCATGGCGATAAAAACTTTAGAGAGCGACAGCAGACAATAGATAATGGTTAAGTTTGATACAAAATTCCAATTACCTATTTCATCATCATCTGAGATATATAGAAACAAAAACTTATTCTTTATTAACAAAAATTCAAATCAATGAACAAATTTAATGCAGTACTAGAAATAAAATTAGTATGTAATGAAAAAATAAATTATTGAATTTTGTCTGTTATGAAACGAGAGAACAATTAAAATATCGTTTTAATGATATGCTAATACTATACAGGACTACATGTACCAATATTTTCTGTGTATCGTGATTTATTTGCTCGTACATCGGTGAGTCGACCGTCTCAAGACTGCTTTTGTCATCTGTGAGGAAAGCGATGGCTAAATGTGACCTCAAAGCCACAATCAGTTTTTTGTAATTCGCACACCAGAGAACACGAGAGGAGGGTAATGTATTACATAAGTATAACAAACATATCCATTCTTAAGCTCATTTTTTGCGTTTATATTTGATCGTTAAAAACACAATTTTTTGTTTTTGTTTTTACTTTAAAATATATTAATTCGTTTTGTTTTCACTTTAAAATATGATAATTTGTTCTGTTTTTACTTTACAATATGGTAATTTGTTTGTTTTCACTTTAAAATGTAGTAATTTGTTTTGTTTTCGCTTTAAAATATAGTAATTTATTTGATTTTCACTTTAAAATATAGTAATTTGTTTTCACTTTAAAATACAATAATTTGTTTTGTTTTCACTTTAAAATTCAGTAATTTGTTTTGTTTTCACTTTAAAACCCATATTAGCCTGGCTAACCGGGACCAAATCTACACCGGTAAATCGAAATTTCCGGATAAACAAAAATACCGGATAACTCAAAAAAGTCCCGAATAAATTATAGCAATAATTAGGAGTACGCAATTATAGAATAAATGCACAATTAACAGGAAACAAAATGTTGATTCAAATTGGAAAGATGCCTTGTCTATTCGCATTTTCACGTCCCAATACTGCAAAGTGAATCGCCTGAGACATAACCACCGGAATAATGTCGCCAGCCACCGAACTAAGGTACCTTTAGCAAAACAATCTTAGAGGAAATAGTACGCAGACATTAGTGAGGTCAAATTTTAGCAAATCAAGAAGGTATATGGGAATCAGTCATTATATGAGACATCATCCTCGTCCCTTAGGAAACAAAACTTCGAAACATTTCCATTGAAATATACAGTGTCACCTCCCAATGAGTGACACGTATTGGACCTGACATTTTGACCCTTAAATAGAAGTGCCCTTCTTCAGAGATACATATATCCTATTCAAAGGGACTGGGAACAAGAAGACTCCTCCCTTAAATAGAGTTATCCCTCATAGGAGATAACACTTCAGGTTGTTGTTGTTGTTTTTTTAACAATGAGAACTAATTTAACTTCGATAAAAGATTCCTTTGAGAATTACGTGTACACACTCCGATTCTAGACGGGAAACAGATTTAATTTTCGAATTCAGAACACAATTGCACATACCGTTGCCAAACACAAAAAGGAAAATCATAATTATACAATATATATTGCCACATACGGAAAAGGAAATTATGTGCATTTAGAAAACATCACATAGAAACGAAATAATTTAGTATGTTACCAAGTTTAGAAACTATAATTTTTAAGTTTGACTTTCTTCCTATTCTAAATAGCAACAGTGAAGGAAGCCTACAGAGTGAATACGTAGTATTTCTATTGTCTTAGCACATGCTATTATGAGTGGCGGATTTGTTTTCATTTTTCAGGTATAACTTCGTTTAAAGTGTCAAACTGATAATTAAGAACTGAATGTATTTCTTAAAAATTCTAATAATTTACAAAGCTAAAATTGTCGCTGTAAGGCATATTTATTTTCCTCCCCACTTAGTTACTATCAATACGACGAGATAACATATCATAGTAGAACAAAGAGGTCCTCAGTTTTAAATTGAGATTACTGATATAGAAACCAGCACATGTTCACAACGAAGGTAAATCATCAAGATTTGGCAACGAGGAGATGATAACAAAAACGAGAAATCAAACTTCGTCTGTAAAATAACAAAAGGAAGATAAGACTTTCTGGCGTAATTTATTGTTATGGTGGCGCCGTTTTAATCTGATTGGATATTTGATTAGCCTAAATGATATTGTGATTGCAATCGAATGATATTATTAATTTTAGAGATCGAAGAAAAGAAAAATCTCGTGATATGCTATCTGACTATTGTACACCACATGCAAATGGAACGATAACGTAGCTTTACGATTCCTCTTCCCATCTTTACGTGGTCAATAATGTACAGTAGAACCTCCATATAATGAAATGGACGGTTCCATAAAAAAAAATTCGTTATATAGGAAATTCGCTAGGTGGAAACGATGTATTCATGAACCAGGGTATTACAATATAATACCACAGTTAAAATCCCGCTTTACAGTAAACGACTGTTTCTCATAAATAACATTCAACCATTTAAAAATAGAAGTTTTCAAGTGTGCGTATTGTATTCCCACGGTATTAGGGAACCCGATGTCGCTAACGTGACTACTCAATTTTCTGTTTTGCTCGTTAAAAATGTCGTTGTATAGAATTCTATTTCGTTATATAGAAACACTTTTATATGTTTACATACAAAAGGTTAAACACTGGTAAAATAGCAATGAAAAAGATCATTTTAAGTTTCCCAAGATTCTAAGAAGAGTCTAAAAGATCTAAAGGAGACATAGCCTCACGTCTGGCAGAACACGCTTTACAACACGGACACGAACCCGACTGGGACTCAACAAAAATACTACACCGTCACATCACAAACAAGAATAGTAGACTCTTCTTAGAATCTTGGGAAACTTACAAACTACACGGGAAAGCCATTAATACATCACAACCACTTCCAGAAACTTATAAACAACTCTTACTCTGAAATGTTCATTTTTCGTTCATTTTTCAACAGGGATTTATACACAATCCCAACACCCCTCCAAACTTTTTGATACACCCATTAAGAAACTTAAACATACAATATGTTTAATGAAAATAACTTAATAAAATCTAATCCACAGCCCCTAAAAATATTGAACCCCCCCCCACCACCAGTTTATGAATCCTTGGTAAGCCCCTGGTTCATTATATTAGCTTACATGTAAATTAGTTCACGTATTCTTCAGCCGCAGTTTAGTAAGTTCTCACATTTTTATGTGATTTCTTTAATTGGTTCCTCTAGGTTCAAATTTAAGCCGAATAAACTGTAAATTTTGTAAATGCAGCCTAATTTACAAAAGCTGTCTTCTGTCGTTAATGTTATTTTCAGATAACTCGTGATTAAGCAACTGCGGGAATCTTACAGTCGACGATTGCTAATACATACATATCCTGCGTAGAATTATATTCAGAGAAAATCTTTCAAATCAAGTATACATGTTTGGTAAGACATTATGACCATTCACAGGTATAGGATAATTGCCAAATTTGACAAAAATTGGTCAACTGGGTATAATTTTTGTGGCAAGGCTACCGGAACATGCTTTTTTACGATTTTCGTGCGGAATTGAAATGGATACTATTTTATGCAGCCACTCTTGTGAGCTCTACCTTGAGCCATATTTGTCGAGGAGAAAAGGAAATACCGTTTCGGCCCGGCGTCGAACAACAGTGGCGCATCCACGTAGGAAGCCCAGGGGCATGGGCCCCACTTGGGCTAATAAAGCGAAAAAATTTTGCGCAAACAGACACCGGTAAATTATTTTAAAAAAATAAGAAGAAGATTGAAAGAAGTGACGATCCCAACGACATTTACCCAAAATCTGGTGATATTGATAAGACTGCTGTTGAGACAAGCTACAGCAATGGCCCAAGGGAGTCTTCAAACGTTTCTATGGTGTAAAGGTTGACCAGAACACACTATCAAACACAGTTGAAATAGAAATTCTGACTACATGTATTTCTAATTATGTCAAGAAATCTAACCTCACTGATGAAGGGAGAATAACAGTGTTACAAAATCTTTGGAAACCATATGCAAATTACGATTTTTCCACGACTTTCAAAGGAAACCTCACCACAGTCGGCAGTTCCGCTCATCTTCTCTGAGTGAGCATAATTGTGTAGCTTATTAAAAGGCAGAAAACAGTGCCTATAGAAATTTTGTGTGTTCTCTTTTCACCCCATGAAGTCAGTTTAAGATCACTTGAACCAGAGGTCAACTTGTTTCAATGGGATTTTTAATAATTGGAAGAAGACCTTGGAGAAGTTCAGCCAACATAGAACTTTTCTCTATCATAAGGATTCAATTCTCAAAGGCCAGTGGATGTTCTAGACAGGGTCGGGGGGGACATGTCCCCCCCAAATATTACCGGATTTTCTTATCCTGCCTATATACACGAGCGCCGTCATTGCCACCCGTACACAAGACAGGAATTTGTGCGCTAAAATTTTTTGTCCAAAACCGCCACTGTCAAAGGCCATGATTAAGGCTCAGGGAAAGGGGGAAAAGGCTTCTGTGGATGAAGTAATGGACAGAGGGCAAGCAAAAGCAAGTTTTGCAGAATAGGGTTATTCTTCAACCTATTATCAAAACGGTAATTTTTTGTGGAAGGTAAGGGATGAACGTTGTTATGTTGTACAAACATAATCTACTACTACTTCTTCTAATTAAAGTATCTTGTAGTAGAATTAGTAGTAATTTAATAATGATAAATGTACACAAAAGTAACAACCTTAGTTAATAATATGATGACTCTGACCATTTTTTCCACGAAAATTCTTTTTGCACCACTGATCCTTGCTTTAGAATATTCTGGCTGCGCCACTGAATCGGAGACTTTCCGTAGCAATCGGAGTGACTTAACCGACTGGTCTACAGAGACACGGGAATAATACTCCTTTTCATCGTATTAAGGTTTGTAAGACATTATGAACCTTCGCAAAGATAACGTAATCGCCAAATTTTCCAAATATTGACCAATACACAAAGCTACCGATGTATTTCTTATTATTATCATTGTGCGTGTTCTCGCACTTGGCGGATTAAGCTTAAGACGGGCGGTGCCAAGTTCTCAAGTCTACCTTCAGTGTGAAAATAATTTTGTATGTTTCATTCTGGTGCCAAGTTTAAAAATTTTCTGACTGTTCGGCAGGTGTTTAGTATTGTTGCTTTTTGCATCTGAATATATGTGTTTGGTTCAATTTCAAGTGTCTCCAAGTTCTTTTGGAGTGTGGTTGGTATTATACCTGTTGCTGATAAGACAAGAGGGATAACGTTTACCTTATCCATGTACCACATGTCTTTAATTTCCTACCTTAAGTCTTGGTATTTAGTCATTTTTGTGGTGTATGTGTTCTGAATGTTATTTGTGTTGGGTATTGCTATGTCTGTGATGTGTGTGGTTTTGCTGGTTTTGTCAATTAGGATTATGTCTGGTCTGTTGTGTGGTGTCGTTTTGTCCCTCATAATAGCCCTATCCCAGTACAATTTGCGTGTTTTGTTCTCTAGTATTGTTTCTGGTTCGTATTTGTAGTAAGGATTCATGTTGGTTATCAGCTTGATTCTGACAGTAAGATTTGGTGAATTATTTTGCCGCTTGGTCGTGACGATATTTGTAGTCTGTGTGGACAATTATCTTACAACCTGATGTTACATGTTGTATTGTTTCAGATGTTAAGTCACATTGTCTATATTGTTGATTTTCTATATTCTTCTTCAAAATATATCGCTTATAGTTTCTTGTTTTTATGACCTGGTCCTGGATTGCCATCATGAATCCTTCCGTTTCCTGTTATAAGGTTCCTTGGGTTAGCCATGTGTTCGAGATTTTTTTGTAGATGTGGTGCTGTTGAAGATCATTATAGTGTCTGCCATGAAGTGCTTTGCCTGCCTGTTCCTTCAGTTTCTTTTCAATGTGTACGGGTGGTATTTCTTTGTCGGTACTGAGACTTATTGGTGTGTGGGAGGTACCTGTATCTATTACTGCTTGCATGAGAGGAGACTGCCTGCTTTTTTCAAAGAAGTACTGCCCCACGTTATGGATTTGCTTCTCATGGAGATCTTTCAGGTCGATTTGTCCTCGTCCATCATCCTCTAGAGGGAATAGTTTTTCTTTGGGTTGTTGACGGATGTAGTTGTCTGTATTTTGTTTGTATGGTTCTCATTACCTGTTGTAGATCCTCTAGTTCTATGTTTGACCATTTGATGATTCCAAAAGGAGTATGTTAGTACTGGGAATGCAAAGAAGTTAATTGCTTGTGTGATGTTCTTGCTATTCAGCTTGATCTTCAATATTGTTTTTAGCCTGTCCTTGTACATTTGTGTGAGCTTTGTTTTGATTAGTTTATGTTCTTGTCTTTGGGCCTGCATTATTCCTAGATATTTATATGTTTCATGTTCTTGCATGGTTTCCATTATTCCTCTGTTATCCAGTACAATCTCATCTAGTTTCATTTGTTTGGCGCCTCCAGGTATTTTACATTTATCCAGACCAAACTCCATCTTTATTTTGTTTGAAAATGCCTTTGTAATTTGGACCAGGTGGTGGAGTTGAGGGATAGACGGTGCATATAACTTTATATCGTCCGTGTACATGAGGTGTGATACCTTCTGGAGGTTTTTCTTGGCTTTTTTGATCATGTGGCCATAGTTGCTCTTACTTAGCATTCTTGATAGAGGGTTTAGTGCTAGGCAGAACAATTGGGGGCTAAGGGTATCCCCTTGGAATATGCCTCTTCTGATATTTCGTTGGTGTATAGCATTTTGTTTTGCTCTCTGAGATGTATTGTAGTTCTCCATCTCTTAATGCTATGCTCCAGAAATCTTACTATGGTGAAGTGTATTTTATATATTTTCAGGATCTCGATTAACCATGAGTAGGGCACCGAGTCGAAGGCTTTCTTGTAGTCAGTGTAGGCAGTATTAAGGTTTCGCTTTCTTTTTTCTTGGCTTGTACTAGGATCACAGAGTCAATTATCAGTTGTTCCTTGCATCCCAGTGTGTTTCTCTATCATCCCCTCTGTTCCTCAGTCAGTATGTTATTTATGTGGCAGTGCTGTCCTATTTTTCCGGAGATGCATCCAGTAAGGATTTTGTAAAGGGTGTTAAGGCATGTTATTGGGCTTTATTTTGCTGAGTTCTTCGTGTCTCGGTCTTTCGGTAGTAAGTAGGTAATGCCTTTAGGTAGAAAATCCGGCATCTTGCTAGGGTCTTCCATCATTGATGTCAATTCTGTTGCCAGCTGCTAATGGGTACTGGTAAACTTCTAATACCAATGGTTTTGGATTTTGTCCGCACCTGCTGCTTTCCTGTTGTGTGTTTTTCTGATAACTTTTGAAGTTCTTCGGTGGTGATTCCTTCCTGTTCCATTCCTGTTATGTACTTTCCTGCTGTTCTTTCTTCCTCTATCCATGCAGCTTTGTTATGTTTCACTTCGTTGGACCAAGGCGATTTCCAAAACTCCTCAATTTCTGTTGTGAGTTGGGTTTCATTTTGTTGCTCCGTTTAGGATCTTGTAAGGGTTCTAAAGAAGGTTTTCTGATTTGTTGTGAACAATTTATTCTGTGCCTATCTAACAGCGCGTTGTCTGTATCGCCATAGCCTTTTGCTGTAGGCACTTAGTTTCTGCTTTAGGGTATAAAGGTATTCGTTGGCATGCTTGTTATGCTCTTCATGTTTCGTGTGTATTTTAGCTTTCCTAAACACAAGTTTTTCTCTGTTAACTAACTTCTTTTTACGGTTTCCCTGTATATATTGTTACACTTCCGATATGTCCTCGTAATTCACTTATTTTATTCTCCAACCTACTTTCCCATGGTGAAACTTTGCTTGCCGCAGAATTTGAGGTGGGGCTCTAATTTCTAGTCCATTGGTTCTTGTTGCTTCTGCAGCTGCACAGTAAATAGCTGTGTGAATGTCTAAAAATGTGTTATGTTCTTTCAAGTATTCTGGTAGGATATGCGCATTTCAATTCACCACTGCTTTCCAAAGTTTTCGTGTTGGTTGCTACTTTGGTATAGCAGGTCTTGCAGTTAGGTCCATACCTGTAAATTCTACAATGGCTCTGTAGGATTCCTCGGCTACTTTTTTCAATTCAATGTCGTGTTCAGCCATACTGTGTTCTGCAGTCCCTGTTTCCCTTGTCATATCTTGTGCATTTACTACTACATTATTTATCGCAAGTGTTGTTTCCCTTGTCCCATTTTGGTAGTCCTTTTAAGTTGACCCTCTGCCCAAACTTTTTGCTACTTCTTCATTCAGATTATTATATAACAATTATTATTATTTTCTTTGGGGATTAAGATGGGTAATATTTTCTGTACCCACGCTTGTAAGCTCGAGCTAGAGTTGTATTTATAGAAAAAAAAAGGAAGACACCGTCGAACCAAGGGCCCTCCGTAAGAAACGGAATGCTATACGTTCTGAGTATCACGGTATACTATATACGACTGATGAAGTGTAACTATGCGCAGTATACTCGCAAGTTTACATTTTGTATACTCAGCGCTGAGACCTTTTTTCATATACAGAGGATTCAGCAACCCTCGAATAATAATCACACGACGGTATTCCCATGACAATTTTGAGATATTAAAAATAGTCTTCATTTTGGTGACAGGTCAATATATTTTGCAATATTGTAGCCAAAATAGTCCAACCAATGAGGAAGCTGTCTGCATCTGTTGACACCTTCGCTATTTAGTTTAAGACAAATTACAAAAAAATTGTTTCTGCAGGGATAAAGCACTAGGCAGTTTAATTGGTAATTTAATTTCAAAAACGAAACGTACGCGCATTTTTTTCCATCCAATTGGATAGATTTTACACAGGAGGAGGCACAGTCTTTGTTGAACGGTTACAGTACTAAAATCAGTTGTCCCGTTAGCATTATACACCTATACCGTAAAAGCTATCCTAGGTGGCTGAAAAAAAACTGCGCATGCGTTTCGCTTTTAAAATTTAATTACCAATTAAAATGCTTAGTGCCTTTCACAATACCCATACAGAAACGAGTTTTCTGTAATTCGTCTTAAACTAACCCTCGAAGGTGTTAACAGGTTCATACAACTTCCTGATTGGGTGGACGGTAACAAAAAAGTATTGACTGTCAATAAAATGAAGACCACTTTTATATCTCAAAATTGTCCGGGAAGCACAGCTGTGTGGTTATTATCCAAGGGCCCTGTATATGGAATAAGGAATAGCTCAACGGGAAGAAAAAG
>QLNU02014856.1:35375-68749 GCA_006491805.2 Dysdera silvatica
AAAAATCTTTACGAAAATCTTGATTCTGAACATATTTCAAAATAATTCTTTCAACTCGAGAAAGTTCTTCTATTTGTAAATTTCCACATTTTCTATTACTTTTGTCTCTGATGTTGTTGTAAAATCGAAAAATCCACGCGTTCACCCTAACTATCTTATTATATGACGATATCCTCTGAAACAGACATGTATTTTCCCTAACCAAGTCTGAAGCAGAAATAATAGTCTTCCTTTTTTCGGAATCAACGATTTCTGGATCAGCAAGAAAATCACATTTTGGCCAAAATTCTGATGGCTTCTTTAACCATTCAGGCCCCTCCCACCATCGGGAATCCAATAGATGTTTACCTGAACATCCTCTAGAGGGAAGATCTGCCGGATTCAAAGTTCCTGGAACAAAATTCCAAGAATCAGGATTTGTTAAATTACGAATTTCTTTCACTCGATTGGCAACAAAAATACCCCACGAATCAGGTTTTTTTATCCAGTGCAGGGCATCTGCAGAATCAGTCCAAAACTTAGTAGGAATTTTCTCCAAATCTGTCTTCAATGAGTTGTATAATCTGGCACCTATGTTACAAGCTAACAGTTCTAAGCATGGAATGGTGACCTTCTTTAGAGGAGATACTCTAGTTCTCGCTTGAACCAGCTGACAGTATACTTCATGACTGCTGTTTTCAACACGCAGGAAGATACAAGTCGCGTATGCAGACTTACTGGCGTCGCAAAAAACATGTAAACTGCAACTGCTTTCAGATTTCAGCCAGCCATAAACATGTCGTGGTATATTAATATCTTTGAGGAACTTTAAGTCCTTTTTCCATTTGCCGTATTCTTTGCTTATTTCCTCAGGCAACTCTTTGTCCCAAGAAATTTTCAACTGCCAGCACTTCTGTAGCATTATCTTTGACAGTAACGTAACAGGACAAGTAAAACCAATTGGATCAAATATTCGATGAGCTGTCGACAGAATTTTCCTTTTTGTGATTATTTCTTCCTTCGTATCAACCAGACCTCTTAGATCAACGCTAAGAGTATCCGTCTTTAAATTCCACGAAAGTCCAAGTACAGGAGCAGTGTCACAGCCATTCATTAGATCCTTTGACAACTGACTTTCACGTTTAAAGTCTGAACTGGTTAAAGAAAAATCATACGTTAAATTCCACTGCCATCCACGGAGATCAAATTTTGCCAAAGACATAACTTCTTTTGCTTCATTTATGAATTTTTGAAGCTCAATTTCACTATCTACACTTGAAACACAATTGTCAACATATAGTGATCTTTTCAATCGGTCTGAAGTTTCTTCCAGGTGAGGAGGTAAGTTATCCAAATGATAAGCTAATGTGGCACCTAACAAGAAAGGGCTGGCAGACACGCCAAACACAACTCGACAGTACCTATAAACCTTAAAATGCTCGGGATTTCCTTCCTTCCACCATAGAAATCGTAAAGTAACTTCTAGCATTTTCCTGCAACAAAATTTGCAGGAAAGCTTTTCGGATGTCTGCAATCACCCCGAATTTACCAAGACGAAATCTATTAAGAATAGACGGTATAAGTTCAACGAGATTCGGACCCTTTTCCAAACAGTCATTCAATGAAGGGAAGTTTTGTGTCTTTGCCGACCCATCAAAAACAGGTCTAATTTTTGTCGTTGCATTTTCCTTGAAAACTGCCCTATGAGGAAGGTAATGTACATTGGCTTCATCATTACAAGAAATCTTCACTTCTTCAATAATGCCCTCTCTTAACCATTCCTTTAGGATGGTTTCGTACACTTCTAATTTATCTTTAGCTATAAGGGATTTCACAGTAGATTTTAACCTTTTCTCGGCCAATAATCGGTTATTAGGGAGTTCACGATGACCTTCTACCCATGGCAATGATACTTCGTATCTTCCATCATGCTGTCTTCTCAGCGTTTTCAAAAAATAGTTTTTCGCATCCTCTTGAAGTTCTTCACGATTCCTTTTTTCTGCTGGATCCAAGATTCCAAGACAATTCAAATTCCACAGATCAGCGATTTGCGCCTCAGCAACATGTAAGGAGAGGACTAACATCGACGAATCGCTACAACTTCTTTTATTTGTTTTTCCCATTAAAGTCCATCCCACTCTTGTTTCCATGGCTACCAGCCCACATTTGAGTTCCAATATCCTACCAGTAAACAGCTTACCCGCTACGTCTGAGCCTATAAGAACTTGAATGTCGTCCGATATATTCCCCTTATAGTTAATATCGTGAACTTCTATTCCCAATTTTTTCAATTCTCGAGTCCATGGACCATTTTCGGTTCGAGGTATATTTGAGCAAATCACCTGCTGCTCAAACACATCAAAATTACAGTGGTAATCATTCTCTATGTTACTTAAAAACATTCTGTACTTCTGGTGAGTTTCACACGACTCTTTACCACCAAAAAGGCTATGGGTCATTTTTTCTTGACCCAGTGATTCATATTTCATTAACATTGCTGCATTTTTGCTAATGTAGGATCTCTGAGATCCCGTATCTACAATGGCCCGAACTGTCAAATTTTCTTCCTTCCCTTTTAAGCGTATGATCAAAGTTTGCAGCAATACTTCTTCTGTACAAGTACGATTCGCCAAATTGGTACTATTCTCATCAGAACTATTTTTTGCTTTGTCATGGATCTTGTTTGTGTGTTCTGACCTCACTTCTGGACACATGATAGGATAATGTCGTCCATGACATTTCGGGCAAGTTAATTTGCTCCAACATTTTCGCGAAACGTGACCATTTTTCAAACATGTATAACAACATCCTTTCTGGGAGATTACTTTCTTTTTATCGTCAAGTGACCATTTTTGAACTAATCTACAATTCTGCGATTCATGTGTTTGTGAACAAAATATACAATTTTTAAGCAGAGATT
The DNA here is from genome assembly GCA_006491805.2 of Dysdera silvatica. Taxonomy (NCBI): domain Eukaryota; kingdom Metazoa; phylum Arthropoda; class Arachnida; order Araneae; family Dysderidae; genus Dysdera; species Dysdera silvatica. Next base: position 38,275 of record QLNU02014856.1, read on the forward strand.
CGCCTTTATGAATTCTACTTTCTGACAGCAGGCCGGCTGCGGTAGGAATGCTCGATTTTGGTATTTGATGTGTCTTAGAAATAACCTTTTGTTTGTTAACGCTATTACCTATACCGAAACCACTCTTAGCCAATGAAATTCTTTCTTCGCCCTCAACTTCACTTCTTAAAAATTTCATTAGTAGCTGAAGCTTGTTACATGTCCCATCATCCTCGCTTGCACTAAGAGAACCACGAGACCGTTCCCATGTTCTGATAACTTCCTCCGGAAGGCATGCTTCTACAAGAGGATACAACATGGCGGCATACTTATCCGTGGCCACACCCAATGTCTCGAGTGCCCTTAAATGCGTTTCAATTTTATCATACAACTGAGATAAAGATGATCTGTTATATGTATTCATATTATTACTGAGTACAAGACTTAGCAATTCTCTAACATATACCTCGACAAGCATTTCATCTTTTCCAAATCGTGATTTTAAGTATTCTATGGCCTTGGGATAATTAGCTGACGTGGGTGGGAAACTTTCTACCAAATCCCTTGCCCGAGACCCAACTTCGGTAGATTGTATTAAATATTGAAATTTATCTTCAGGGTCGATTTCGGAGTCATCGTGAATTTTCTTAAATTGCCCCCAAAAACCAAGCCATTCAGTTATTTCCCCGTTAAATTTCTTCAATTCAATTTTTGGCAACTTAAACTTCCGTTTAGAAATAGCGTTATCGCTGTTTTCAGACCGCGTATGTTTACAATCAATTCGCTGTAACAATCTCTCAGCTTTCGTTTTTAGATTAATAAATCTATCTCTATACGTCTCAACTGACTCGATTTCAGCACAGAAATCATCTTCAGTAGCCTTCAAAGTCTCATCCGTTTGTAAACATTCAATAATTTTCTCGTCTATACTTTCTAATCTGTTGAACTTTTCACTCAACTGTGAAACTGAAACAGCTAATTCTTCCGAATTAGGTTCGGGCGACTTGATTAGTTCTTCAAGCTTAGTAGCTGCTTTAGAAAAAACCACCTCTAAGCGGAGTTCTAGTATGTTTCAGGAGATCCATAATATCAGCAAATTATGCTGTCGTTATCCCGGCAGGGATGCCAAATGTTAAAAGATATCAAAAATTACGCTAGAAATTATCAAAGCGCACTTATCTTTTTCGTCGGGTTCGGGATATGAAATTACAAATCACCTACTTCAACTCCGCTTTCGTAAAATTGATGATGGCAGTTCAAGCACTAGCACAGCTCGCCAAATATAACACGGGTAAACATACCTTTATTTACAATTTTCTATCACCCACATTCATATAAACTACTAATCGAATTCTAAAATACAGAAAAAACAAGAGAGCCACACCTCGTGGCATCTTAGCGTGCTCATGACTTAACCAGAACCAAAACTTAACACAAACTTCACTATAACTGTAACAGTTTCTTTGAGCACTGACGATGGCGCAATGGAAATGTCTCCGACTACGGTCTCTTGCATCGTTCTTTCCACAGCTGCCATGCATGGTACGGGTCGTGGCAGAAGTTCCAGAACGCCTGCCACCTTGGAAGAGATTCTACGTGAGGTGATTAATGTTTATACATATTTAATTTGACATTTATTTAATGTCTGCAATTTGATTTCATTTGGCATGTCAAGCAGTTGTTGACGTTTTGTTTTGTTTTGATGCTTCGCACCCATGCTACATTGCGTAATACTGTGTGTGTGTGTGTGTGTGTGCGTGTGTGTGTGTGTGTGTGTGTGTGTGTGTGGAAATGGAAGTGCCCTGCAGCGCGTAAACTCTTCACTTGTGATCATGCATTCATTGACGAAAAGTGTTTGTTTTGACCTGTTCTACCAACTACGAAAATATGTTCCATTATTTTTTAAACACCCTGTATAGTAAGGTTTAATTGTACATATACTTTTTTTCCCAACCCCCACAAAACATAATAATTTTAAAACCTCTGCGTTGGTAGGAAAAAGTTAATATGATCTGATTTATGTGAAGCTACAATAAGAAAATTTTGACAATAATGAACATAGCATGAAATAACAATTATAATAATAATAATAATAATTAAACTCAATTGACCAAAATTGTTTACTGATAATAACGTTAGATGATATAACGGGGGGGGGGAAGCAAAAAAGGAAATAGTACACAACATATATTTATTAATAAAATATATAACAAACATGGAAGGAAATAAAACAGATATCTAGTTTTCTAGCTGTGAATACAACTGTTAGATGTGTACATATTTTAAACGTGAGTTTACTGTTTGGGGACAGACTATTTCGACATAAATCATTTGAAACAGTCTCTGGAAAAGAGAAGTGACATGTAAAATAGGAGACGATGCTTGAAGAAATCTCCAATGACGTACGTAAATTTTATTTTAATTCTACCTTTTATTTTATACTTTAATTTTCGATATAGAATTTCCACTCTCCGGTTCGTCTAATTAATCGGCTCTATGTTCTTCATTGAGTTGGCGATCACATTATTGTGACTAAGTTTATCCTTTGTTCATCCTTCAAGTTATGTTTAGTTATATTTTGCTATCATTTTTGTATGCATACTTAATACACATTACGTATTATTGCGTTTATATAAAATATATGCAATAAAAGAATGCAATACAATAACAATCAATACAACACGATTTTTTGACTTACTTTCGTCTTTTCTGATAAAAATTGTTCAGCAGGTGGAATGCTGCACTTTCTGATAAGTTGTTATTCAGATTTTCAATCGAGTTCCATAATTTTGGTTTCAATCAAATAACATACAGGCAATTATAATTCTATTTTATTTTACCAACAAATTATGTCCTATAATTTATTTGCTAGCTTGCTATTATTATATATTAATATTATAAATATAATGTGCGAATTATATACTCAGTGCTGAGCTGAACCCGATACTTACCGGTTAGCATAAACCGATTATAAAAAATATTTTTGGAAATGAGAATCGGCTGCTAATTGCTTCGCCATAGGCTAAAGAGTGGAGCTGAATTCTAAGCGAACCAGTTGAATGTTTTTACTATATGCTGAGAGGAGAGTTGAATTCTAAGCGAACCGGTTAAATGTTTTTGCTATATGCTGAGAGGACAGTTGAATTCTAAGCAAACCGATTGAATTTTTGTAGCTTAGCGAGCCAGTTGTTTGAGTTTTGGTAGCTGATCATTATATTATATTGATATACGCGCACACCCGCACACACGCATTATATTATTAAGATGCATTACCTTATTTCAATTAATACTTTAGTTGGAGCGATTATCTTTTCCTGAACCTTATTTTTTTGAACATACACACATTAATATCATGTTATAGAGACGCGTTTTATTCTTATTATTATTTAATACATTACTTGGAGCGATGAAGATCTTTTCTTGAACCTTCAAATCTTGTGAACCTGCGACATTATGAGGAGTATCTTCATGATGGTCCGAGTTCCCCAACTGCGCGTATATTAAAACAATGAAAGAAAATAACGCTATTTTATGGATAAACGCCATTTTGTGCGAATTGTGGGAAATGGTTGGAACTGTCATGATCTTCGCTGGGAAGTGTAAAGGAAATTTTCAATTCTTAATAAAAGTTTTCTTATTTATTAAGACGGGAGTCATATCAAAACGATTGTTTCCTGTTATCGATACATTATATCAAATACCTTATCTAGTTCAAGGCTAGTTGCGTGTCTGATTGTAACACGAGCGATTGCTGTTGCTTTTTAAAAGTTAAGAATACGATGTGAAAATTTTTATATGTAAACCATCTCGCTGGACTTCCGTATGCTAGTAGTTAATGAAATATAATAATTTGCAAATAAAATTTCAATAGCTCTTTAGTAAAGAAGATAATTTCTCACAAGCTGATTAGGCGATAAAATTTCTCCATAGGGAGATCTTCAAGGCACTTAGAAATTATTTCCTTGTGTGTGTGGAGATTCCTTGATATAGGCATCATGTCATATAGAAGTTATGTAAGGAAAAAAATAATAAGATACAAAGTACCAGGGAAGAAATTTACATAAACAGGTTAAACACTGGTAAAATAGCAATGAAAAAACCACTCAAGCTTTCGGATGCATCAGCAGCAGTCCTTCATCAGGAGTAATGACTCCTTACTCTTAACCCATCCATTACTCATGCTGCTAACGCTTCTGATAGCTTGTGTGATTTTTTTCATTGCTATTTTACCAGTGTTTAACTTTCTGTATGTAAAAAATAAACTTTTTAAAGAAATAGAAGCAATGCGTTTTTTATGTATACGCAATAAGTACTTTATACATACACTCGTTTACATTCTATTAGATAAAGATAAACGTCCACTTAATTGAGAACTAATTGACGTTGAAACTGTTAACTTATTTATAGGAGAAATTACACATTTAATGTAATATAGTATTGACAATGCAAGATATTATTACCCTTCACAGGGATAACACAATTGCCAAATAATGGTCAACACAGAAAAGCCTCCGGGGCGAGATTTTTGTGAGTTTTCGTGGGGGAATTTATTATACAATAATTTTTGCCACCCATGTATTAATTAGCTCAAACTAGAGCTTGTTTGTTTTGGAGAAAAAGAGACGCTTTCCCCATCCTGGATTCGAACCAGGGTCCCTCCGTTTAGCCCGGAGTGTCTTGGACCGCTAGACGAATGAGGACAGGAAATAACGCTCTCTTTCTCCGTATGTAAAGATGTAAGATATTGTAACCCTTCTCAGTTAACTTATTTATAGGAGAAATTATATTTTAAACAATATTTTGCATATCTTCATTTATTGTCCATCAATTTTGAGAGGGTTCGGGCTCTCTAATATTTTTTGGAGATGGGCGAACGGATCTGATTATCCATGTAGTTGTCAGCCCTGGTACCCTGATTGACCAGGGGTGGGGCGGGGGTCGATCGCCACCCTCTTAAATGAGAATTTAACATTGGAAAGATACAAGGTGTCATTTTAAAATCATTAATCGTCCCCCCCACTCCTTGAATGACCTCTAAATCCGCCTATGCGATTAACATATACCAAAGCTTTAGCTGCTTTCATTTTCATTACATTAAATATATTGACGATTGCCTTTTTCTTTCATCCATATCTGTTACATAATTTTTAAGTTACTTCCATAGGCGTAGAGCTACCAGACCCTTCAGGAAATTGCGACTCTACGTATACTGTAATATAAAAATGTATAATATATGTGTTTGCCCCCCCTCCTTCCAATAATTTTGTAAGTTACTTTAATGTATGTCATGGGCGCCTAAAAGGGGGGAAGGGGGCTTGAACCCCCCACCCTAGCCGTTGGTAAAAAATTTGATTTTCCCGAATCTGCTATGCAATTACGTTGAAAAGTACAACACCGAATTTTAGGTGACAGTTTCAACACATCTTATTACGAACTAATGAAACAATGATGCGCGTTTTTAAATTTTTAAAAAGTACTGGTTTTTACTACAGTCTTTGATTTTACCATGTTTGGCGCAGTATAGCCCAGATGCTCTTGCGCCATAAAAAAGCCAAACAATCAATCAATCAATCAACATCTGTTGGAAGGAAAACCAGCACCAATTTGCCAAGTGTGCAATGAACCCATGAGTGTTTTACACATTTTAACTCAATGCCCCTATTATAGACTTGCCCGCACTCTTACTTTTAACTCTTCATCACTGTCTGACATTTTAAATGACCATGCTGACCATACGCACGTTTTTAAATTTTTAAAAAGTACTGGCTTTTACTACAGTCTTTGATTTTACCGTGTTTGGCGCAGTATAGCCCAGATGCTCTTGCGCCATAAAAAAGCCAAACAATCAATCAATCGATGCTTTTCGTAGCGGTAAAGAGGTGTGTGCGTATGCATGGATTTAGGCGCCCACAAGCTGTGTTTGTGTTGACGCGATGATAGGATTGACCATTAGTCTGTTCTAAACAATAGTTTCTGTAGAGCTTTCGAAACGACTGGAGACTCTTCTCCGCTCTTGTCGATTTCTATGGAATTTTACCTTTTTTTTAAACAGCGAAGCATTGTAAGTCCGAGTAAGTTGATTTTACGATTCCTTAGTTTTGCTATTGACTTTGTTACTGTTTTATAGTTAAGCGTGCATTATTATTTTTCAATCTATTAAATGTTGAACTGATTCTCTGCCGTGGATATAGAACTGTGGATTATTATTTTAATGCTGTAACTCTTTTTGATAATGGACATAGGGAAGATTTTTGATCAGACCAGTGGGAAAATCGTGAAAAAGGGGAAACTAGTGCAACAGCAATCTACAAGAGAATTATCTCCGTGCGGGATTGGTTTGGAACAATTTTTAGTGCCTTCAAAAGGAACAGAAAATTCATTTAGTGGTCTCTCAACTTCAGCAGAAAGAATAGTTGAGCAAACCATCCAGTAATGATAAAGACACTCCTCTTTAGCTGTGAAATTTTTGCTGTACGTTATGATTTAGGCCTATTTTTGAATATTTCATTATCATATGTTTCAGATGATACAACGTACCAACTACTAACAAATCCACGGGTGAAGTTTTTTACTCACGATTTTAAGAAAGTCGTACAGAATTTTGATAAAGATAAGCGCCAGTTTCAGAAGAGCTGGTTGAACGCATATTCCTGTTTGGTATATTCTCCTTCTTTAAAAGGTGGACTTTGTAAGTATTGTGTGCTGTTTAAATCGACTTTAAGAAGAGGTGTTTTTGGCGCCTTTGTGGTTAACGCTTAAAATGACTTTAAACATTTCCATGAAGGTGCAAGAGCATATGTCAAATCCCAGTGGCACCAAGAAGCTGCGACTGATGCCAAAAACTTCTGTGATTCTTTGGAAATGAAAAGCAAAAATGTAGCTGAACATTTAAAAGCAGCCAGAGCTGAACTAATTCAGATCAACAGAACTAAATTTAAATCAATTTTACAAACAATAATATTTTGTGTGTTCAATATATTTGACTTCGCGGAAAACTCTCACGAAGTGGGAATTTTGAAGACCTACTTAGTTTCGCATCGACACAGCAGATAAAATTCTTGAAGACAATCTAAAAACACATTCAGAAAAATCTAAATATAATTCTCACAGAGTCCAAAATGATTTAATCAACATTTATGGAGCTATAATCCAAGAAACGATTGTAAAAAGGTCAGTGAATGTGAAGCATTTTCTTTGCTGGCTGACGAAACTGCTGATATTAGCGGAAAAGTGCAAATATCTCTTGGAATAAGATACGTCAAAGAAGATGCTGCAGGTGGTTGCATGATAAAAAAACTCTTGTTTTGCCAAGTTTCAGGAATTTGATGCAGAAAGTGTAGAAGACGCTATTTTGCAATCCACGGAACAGCTAGGACTAGAAATGGTCAAGCTTATTGGTTTAGGGTTTGATGGATTCTCCACGGTGGCTGGTAAAGTTGCTGGTGTTCGACGAAGGATAAAAAGAAAAATATCCAAAAGCTGTATATTTTCATTGCGCATCCCATCAATTGAACCTAGTGGTTAACAATCGCAATCATGTGCCAGAAATCAGAAAAAAGGTTGGAATAATAAAGCAAACGTTTTAGGGAGAGCATGCCTAGAAAGAAAAAAAGTTCCAAAAATTCCTGGTCTTTGTGAAACAAGATGGACTAAAAAATACAAGTCCATACGATATTTTGCTAAACATTTTGTAACCATCAAGGAAGCTCTTAGCAATATTTCTGCTGAAGGTAAGGCGAACCCAGAAACACGCTCACAAACCTTTCAGTTAGACACTGCAACATCATCTGTAGTATTTATCGTGTGTCTCAAAATCATATCCAAATATTCATCCTATCTGGAGCCAGTTGTGAATAAATTACAGTCTATAGATCTTGACTTGCATTCTGTACGTCGACACATAAAGAAGAAACTTCTGGAGGTTTTTCGCAATCACAGGGTGGAATCAAAAGAAGAATTTACTGAAATTTTCATGGAAATAAAAGATATATGTGATTTTTTGGAAATTGACGTCAAAATGCCTAGAACATCTACAAGACAAACGTACCGTTCAAAAATTCATTGTGCCACTCCACTTGCTTACTATAAATCAGCTCTTTTTATTCCTTACTTGGACTCCATAATTATGTTGCTTGAATCAAGTTTTATAGATCTCAATGAGATATCATTCGAAGTAACTTTAATTTGTCCCAACCTAATGAAAAATATGAAAAAAAGATGTTTTTATCAGAGTTGTAAAAGAATTGTCCCAGTTTTATGATATTGAAAATCTTGAATCTGAAGACAGAACCTGGTATAATTTATTGAAAAACAAAGACTGTGATGAAAAATTTCGGTGATCTCCTCTCAGAAAATTCATTTTTTCTGCAATTAAAAGGGCTCTACTGAATTATATGACAATTCCTCCAGCAACATGCACTGGGGAAAGGTCAGTTAGCACCCTTGGGCGAGTGAAAACATGGCTGAGGAGCACGATGAGTCAAGAGCGTCTTTCAAGTTTGTGCTTATTAAGTGTTCATAGATAGAGAGTAAAAGAGATGAATTTGGCAAAACTGGCTATAGACTCATTTTTTAAAAACAAACGAAATCTGGAGTTTGCTTTTTATGAAAAGTACTAGATATTATGGTGGTGGAATTAAAATTTTTCATCACAATGTTCTAAGCCTTCTACCTTATTTCTACAATGTTTTAAAGTGTAATTATAAATTTAATTCTATAGTTGAGTTGTAACTACTGCGTTTTCAAAAACAGATTGTTGCAGACTTTTAATTAATTTTAAATGTAATTTTACATGCCATAATTATACATGTGATATTGTTTCATACACACAATGCCAATTTTTTTAATCAGCTAAAACATTTATTTATGCTTTTGCAGCTTTATAAAAAATATACTGAATGGAACGTAAAACAATGTATGTAAGTTTTTGATAGCCCTTTTACATTTTAAAATAAGGTACTTTTTATCTCATTACTAATTGTTAAGCAGTATCAATTATTTTTTGTAGTATTTTAGTATCTTATACATAGAAAGAGGTAATTTTTTTCTTAGCCCCCACAAGATTACTCATATGGGCGCCCATGATGTGTGTGCTTATTATTTTACTTCCCCCTCTCTTCCTTTCTATCTTTTCTTTCTTCGATAATATTTACGATCATGCAACGTTTGCTTTTCAAGTTGTTGACTAAGTATACAAGGAGATCCTGAAATTTCTTGCAATGGCTTTATTTTCTACATTTTCGAATTGCTACAGCTTCAACAGAATTCCAATCTTCCTAATTACAGAGGTTTTTTTATCTTTCTGGACTCAATTTCCATTTCTATGTTGGACAAACTGATTTAATCTGTTTTTTTTTGTTTTTTTTTACCGGTAGATGGCTCAAGTGGTCTCTGCAAGATTTAGCTCGCTCGTGTTTGGCCCTGACTACTTACATGCGCGCTGTATTTTCTTACTATTTTTTTTTTCATCAAAAGCTGTGTTATCTACTTTGATTTTGATATCTATTTGGAATTGGTATTCCATGGGAACTCAAATTATAACCTGGATTTTGTGATCTTTAATTGGTAAACGAACATAGCGTACATTATGGCTTCAAAAAAAGTAGAAATCCACTGCATCATCACCAAGCCTCTTCTTACATCTTGTTTCCGTTGAACTTTACGCCTTTCGAAATCCAGGGACATACCAACCTTTTGGAGAGTAGAGGGTGGTGAGATACCTTTTACGGTGACAAACTAGTTGCGCCATCTATTGTCACAATTTCCCAACGGTTATTATAAAATATTAATTAGATAGAATAATTGTTAATTAAATAGGTGAAATAAAATGAATTACAAGACAACAACCGTTTGAACGATTAACAATTTTACTGATTTGTCAGAGTACGATGCTTTCAAACTAGATGGGTGGATGAAATAAGAAAAGAGGTTGGGGTGACGTGGAAACGAATGGCCCAGGATAGACTTGTGTGGAAAGCATTTGGAGAGACCTTCATCCAGCAGTGGTTTGGATTCCGCCAAATTGGGATTGTACTGCATAGGCTCTCTACAATCTATATGACGATTCTGTAAACAAGTACTATAAATATTTTGCCTGGATGTTTGAAAATGTCACTAGATTTAGCTATCTTCTCACTAAATTGGCAAATACGCCATGTGCTAGGAAACATGCAGCAGTGATTCAGGAATGTTCCTGAGCAGTCTGTGTGGTTGGACATTTGACTCGCAATTACCACTGCATTGTTATTTGCATTTGCGCCGACGGCATAAAAATATTGGGGGTGGTGACAATATGCCAGTAGAAGGCATTTTGTTTGAAATTGGAGGGGGATATGGAACCTTAATACAAATATTGGAGGGCGGGTCCCCCCTGTCCCCCCCGCTAACGGCGCCCATGAATATTTCCATTGTTGTTAAGTCCATCAAAGACTCGATTGTAAAATTTGAGTCGATCTCGATTCTTTCGATTGTAAGAACATCTTGTAATCGCGCATCACTTAATGCGATATTAAGAATTCAACTGCAAATTTACTCCCCGAAACATTTCCATTTTATTAAACGTCAGTATGTAGTGTTAATCATAGGAATCAGGAGGAGTCGAAGTAAACAACTTGGCGAGGAATAAATGCAAAAAGTATAATACAAGTGATATTTATATATCAGTTATACATTCTGTTGGTGAGTGTGCGCTGCTCACTTAGCACACAATGAGTATATCCCAGTCTTCTAACCTTAAGAATTTTTAATCTGGCAGAATATTTTTTGTAAAAAGATTGAGTCTAATTATATCGAAGTTTTATTATATTTGAAATTTGTTGATTTATTTATTTGAACAACTTTTGCTTGCTCTGTTGTGTCTCTTCATTTGCACCTAGGCAGCAGGGGTTTTGTCAGATTTACGGTCTTTTTCCATTGCTGCCCAGGCAAATCGTTTACGCCCTTGTTTGAAATTATATTTTTGCGTGTATCTCTTTGTACCTTACTTATTACTTTTTTTTGAGCTTTTGTGATGATTGCTTATACGAGAGATGTAATATTTCATGTTTTGGGAATATACTTCTATGTCCATATCCATCTATTGTATACTTCAATCCTTTGCCTAAAAAAATGTTAAATGTAGTGGGAACAGGGCAGCAGCATAGCAGTTTAAAATTCATGGGAGAGCTGAAGTGGCTATGGGGGGGGCGCGCTCCTGCGCCTTTAAAAGTGGTTCTGTGATGTTGCCTATGAGAATATCCAATGGTGAGGGGGGGCTTGAGCTCCTGGGCTCCTTCCTTTCCTATTCCACTGGAACACGGTACTGGATTAGTAAAGAGCCTGCCTTCAAATTTACACCCTGCAGTGCTGTGGTAACGCATTCGTCTAGCTCTGCATTATCCTGGGTTTGACTCCCAACGTTCCAAAAAATAAAAAGTTTACCAATTAGTTACTTTATTCACTGTAGTCTGGGGCTGGTTTAACAGAACATAAGAAGTTCGAATTTCTCGGAAAACTCTAAGTCGCTGCGCCGTATGACGCTTGTTGCCCTTGCGCCATACATTTCACAAACAAACAAGCCTTCAAATCCGCTATTCTATCTCAACCGTTAGTATGTGGTTTGATCTTCAAAGAATATAAAGTTGTTGAACCCTGACCGGGTTTGACAACGACTTCTGTAAGAGAACGGATCTTTCTTAGAAGATCTGACCTTTATTCTCGTTCATTGGTCATCGATTCAACCTCATCTGGAAATACAGTGCTGCTCGCTTGGCCAACTTTTTCAGCATTCACATATGCACACAAGTACACACATGAACACAGTTTAAAATCACATCATCGATCATCCGATAAACAAATTAAATCATGATTCTTGTCAATTTGCTAAATTTAGAGATAGTCACGTGTGTACTGAAAAAAAAATGCATTAGTCACAGAGGCGTGCGGTAAGTGGACCGTTCCATTCGGTCCTTCTAGTCCGAGAAGGGGGAGGGGAGGGTTGATTCCCAAAGGCTTGAGAGGTTTGGATTCTTCGGAAACATGAAAGTCCATTGCTCTGCAGTGGCGTAGTGGCAACGCAGTCGCCCATTGTGCCATTAACGCGGATTCGACTCTCAATGGCATCGTGAACGTGCGCCATTTTTCTGCCCACCATAGTCCAAGGTTTGGTTTTCTTATTAGCAGAGGCTTGGACTCCTCGGTAAACTGCATGTCCTGATGAAGAATGGCCTTTGATGTCCTTGCGCCGTACAATCATGAACATCAATCCAAATACAGTCTCTTACAAGGCTTCTTGTGTACTCCAATCAAAGGTTTATTTCACATCTTTTGGAAGGACTATTCATACCTTATGTTCTAAATAAAGCATTTTTTTTTGTCAAATAAAACAAAGGAAATTGAATTAAAAATTTATTTTAATGCGCAATAAGTACGATATATAATTACAATAAGTTAATCAAAGATTTAACATATTTTTTAAAGATTAAAGTCCAGTTAATACGGATAAAGGGTCATTCGAATTAACGGAGTTTATACAATTTCATCTGTTTTAATACTCGCATTGTAAAAGACAGGGGTTTTCAAACGTTTCATGCCATGGAACCCTTACCACACACATGGCTAATCACAGAACCCTTGCCAATCACACACCCCTAATCACGGAACCCCTTTATAAATATTGTTATGAGAAACCCAAAGGGTTGTTATTAATCACTGCTTTGACATAAATACTAAAATAGTAATGACTTAGTATAAAAGATAAGTAGGACTTTTATTGTTGTAGGGCATTACTTACGGTTAGATAACCCTACATAGGGCATTATCATGGCGGATACAGAATTCATAGATTTTTTTTTGATAATTTCGACGATGTTTTACAATTTCTTTTTTGAGAAATCCCGAGTTTCCGCGAAATACACTTTGGGAAACACTGGTCTGAGATGTGTTTTCTTTCCCCCAAAGCTTCTCATTTGATTAACCTACAGCTGAAGAAAGTCCTTCGCCGATTAATAAAGTTCAGAATAAAAAGTAAGTTTAAATAGAAAAGGCTTATATATAATCAGAGAATTTTTGAGCTTGCCCTTTCACTTTAAAACTGTAGTATGCTACATACTACAGTTTTCAAGTGAAAGGGCAAGCTCAAAAATCAAAAGCACAAAAATAATTATTCTGCATATGAAACTGGAAAATAACTGTCCATTTTTTTTACATAAATATTTTAATTTTTTAAAACAAATTTGTTCGAATTATCCGGGCTTAGAAGTCTTTTAAAACGAATAATACTATTTAGGTTAAGACAAAATACTATATGGATTATGATAAAACACTATTTACAATGAGATAGAACACTATTTACAATGAGATAGAACACTATTTACAATGAGATAAAACACTATTTACAATGAGATAAAATACTATATAGATTAAGATATAACAGTATTTAGATTAATATATAACACCATTTGAATTAAGACAAAATTAACACTATTTGTATTGAGGCAAAATAAAAATATTAAAGCATAATATATTAAGGCAATATAAAAATACTATTTATATTAAGGCAATATAAAAATACTATTTATATTAAGGCAAAATACTATTTAGATTAAGGTAACATACTACTTAGATGATTAGATTAAATTTGGTGAAGGGAAAAACTTCTTTTTAAACTTTCTCTAAAGGAAACTTTTTGTATAATTTTATCATATGCATAATTAGTTTAAAAAAATTTTACTCATTTTCCTTAACATTCCTTTTAATATTCAAATTTGAAAATTCCACGTTTTCATGCTTGAGCTTAAAGAAATTCGACAATCCCTTTTTTGAGCCGCTTCCAAAAGATACACCTTCATATTCGCTTTTCTCTACTTTTGCTTTCCAAAAGTTAACACCAGATGGCGATTCTGTCGATGGGATAAAAATCGTTGGTTCTGAAGTGGAAGGTTCTTTTACTGTGGTATTCCCAATATTTATGCCTGCAATGATATAACGACCATCATGATCTTTTTAATTACAAAAACTTGAATATTAAGATTACTTATTTTAAAGATGAATGTTAACCCCGAAAGCTGAAATCATGTAGACCGTATCGTAGGTCCCATGCAGAATTAGAGAATCTAGAAAATTTCAGACCTGAAGAAACCACATTTAAATATTTATTGTCAGTAAGTTTGAACACTGATAGATAAAGACTTCATAAACGTACGCAGATTGTTCATAAGGATGGGGTGGGGGGGGGGGTTATGGTCTCAATAAAGGGATTACAGAGCTATACAACCCATATATATTCCTATGTTAAATATACAAAATTTCATTGCAATGGGGGTTACAACCACCAAACCCCCCCCTATTACGCCTATGGAAGACTCGTGAGATTTCCCACAATTCGTTTAGTCTAGCAAGAGGATGGGGCTTTGGGCCCCATTCCCGATACGGCCCTGGCATGCGGCATTTCAAGTGCCCTTACGTACATTTTCCGAATACAGAATATCGTAGTCGTAGCTCCAATAACAGCCTGGAAAAAGGATTGAGCTTCCGGGGCCCCGCGATATTGCCCTGACATGTGTTAGGGTGAACATTGAAAATTCCCTTTTTAAAATAACTAATTAAATCTAAACACCCAGGAGCAGATAAATAGATAATTAAATAAAAAATACATACACTCTCTCTCTCTCTCTCTCTCTCACTATGTATAAATATATGCTTAGATGTTGTTAAGTGTTTTTGTTTTTTCGATATTCTGCCGCCTGTTATTTAATTTTTTCAGATGGAGTTGTACCTCCAATTATTTATACACTGCGTCTACAACACTATGCCAGATTAATTAACGTTCAAGAGGAGACACCTCCATTCAAGAGGCGGCACCTTCGTCCAAAGAAACCTTCATCATGGGCATAATAGGAAGTAAACAAGTTTCCTGTGCAAGGCATGCTTCCAAACAAAATCAAATTCTTTGTAACTTCTTTTCAAGAACTTTAAATTTAGTTGTTTTTTATGTGACAAACGAAAAGACTTGTTAAAAATGCCTGTTGAATTAACAAAGGTGTAAAATTTAAATTAACTTGATTTTTACTAGTAAAAAACACTCTTAAAAAAATTCTGAATATAAATAAGGCACTTATAATTAAATTCCTTTTCTTTTTAAAAGTAGGACCCCTTAACATACAAATCCACCTTTTTGTTTTTTTCCTACCTATCATATTTAATTTTTTAAACCCATTTTTAACTTGCAAACAAAAAAATTTTGGCCAATCAGTGTACCTAAAAACTGCTATTTCGCTCCCTACAATATGGCTAATATCCATCAGCAACCGAAACCTATAAAAACTTAAGTTCAGACGAAATCCCTGGTCGAGGGGAAGTAAATGAGTCATCACAGCAATAAATAGCCAACTCGTGGCACCTGCATAAATAGGCAAGCCCACCCACACCGAGCCTGGGCTTGGCGTCCAGTCCAGACCACCACAATTGGCCAACAATTGCAATTTAGGCAGGCGAAATTGCCGTCTAATACGTTAACAAAAGCCAAATGAAAAAGTTGGCAATATATTGGCGAGAATAAGGATTTTAGCAGTCCTTAGAAAAAAAAAATCTTCAAGATGGCGATTTCTTAAAAAGTGATAACAAGTCTCGCTCCGGCAGACTGAGAGAGAGAGACCGAGAGAGAGAGAGAAATTTTGAAACACGAAGATGAACAGTGGACTCCAACCTACTCCAAACATGGGCCATTAAGGGTGTAACATGTAAGTTAAAGTTATCTTTCTTTCTCTTCTATTAATCGATAATTATAAGTGCCTCCTCCCTCATTAAACTTATAATGAAATGTATAAATTTTTTCTGGTGGTTTATATACCCCAGTATGATTCTCATAGTGAAATGAGTATTTGAATTATTTTGTTTTTTTAATTACTTATATAAGGTTTAAATACGAAAAAAAATATGCCAAGTGAAAAATTGATAGTATGTAGAATGGTTAATAGCTCCAAATGCTTATATAAATGGCACTGTTATATTCTAAAGGAATTGGAAAATATATTATCGTGTTTATAATATAAAATAAAAGGCAGTAATTATTGAATAATTGTTTCATGTCTGTTTTAAAGAACCTGTTTTTTTATTTTGTTTATGTTTAACACACAACGCGTTTAGAAAAATAACCCTAGTTATTTACTTAATTTTTACGGTCTTGCATTTGAAATTTTAGGTAAAAGTCAACCAATGTTTACTAACCAGTATCAACGGGCAATTTACAAATTTATTCTGGATAAACAAATTTAATATTTAATGTTATGGAAATTGTGTTTTAATGTTCTCAAATAGTAAAAATTAAATCAATAAGTAAACTAACTAAAAATTTAACCAAACTAATTATAAAATACCTATAATAAATCATTTACATTTCATTAATTATAATTATAATATACTTCATTTAATTTTCATTAATTATTCTATTTCACCTTAAATCATGAATGATAAATAAATTATAATGTTTACTAACAACTAATAACTATCAATTTACAAATTACTTCCGAATAAAATAAATTATAAATATAACTGCATATATATAACTGATATAAATATAAATCTTATTAACTATTAAATAACCCCCCATAACACATGTCTGGAGATTGTTTAATCCTAGAATTTGATAATTCTGCCAGAACGGGTATTTGCTATTTGCTGAAAGAGCCACAACCCGAATTTCGTGTGGTGACATTTTTGAAACAGCCATAACGCGCCGTGGTCTCCCCCCCCCCACTGAGCGTTTCCGGTGCTTAAGCCTAACATATATATATATACGGAATTCCATTGTAACGGGGGTAACGATCCCCATCAACTCCACTGTGTGACCCAGTGCATAAAACTGTGGTTTCCAACCTGGCGGTCGCGACCCACCAGGGATAGCGAATTAATTTCTGGGGGACCACCGCAACTATTTTTAGTTGCAATTATTTTTATAAGGAATTTCATACCAAATGTTTCCAACGCTTTTATATTTCAACATGGCTACATTGAAATATTCTGTTAATGTTTATTAACCTTATATCAATAATATATATTGATATATATATATAATTTATATAATTCGTATAACATAGGCGTAACTTGGGGGTTCAATAGAACGCAAATTGAGGGGGGGGAACAAGGAACCGTAATTGTCTGGAAAAAGATTAAAAGTTTGCCTTTTTCCTAAAAACAAAAACAAAAAAACTGCCCCCTTTCTCCAGCAAGGTTACGCCTATGTCATATAGTATATGAGTCATTCCATGTCAATTCAACACAAGGTATAAACCTCACCATCTCAGATTTTCATGAAATTTGGCACATTTGTATTATTCGTATAGACTTGTAAAATACCATATTTTATTGAGATTGCTCAACTCGTTTTGAAATTACAGATATTTAAATTTTTCAAAAATCGACAAAAAAGCATGAAGGGAAATTTTTTGAATTGATGTGAAAGCTCTCCTAATTGAGATAATGAGCTGGGCTAGGTATCATTTTACAGCATTTATATTACCCTTTCCTATGATATAAAACACTATATGGGTTAAGACAAAAAATATTTAGTCAAAATTAAAAATTAAATGTTTAATTTAATTTGTTTCTTTTTTTACTTTTGTTAAAAATGATTTTATTATGTGGATGTGGCGGCGGCGGACATAGGAGGTGGAGGGGTCGCGGATTATTTGGCTACTATGAAAGTGGGTCACGGTTAGAAGAAGGTTGGGAACCACTGGCATAAAAGAATGCTATGTTTGCAGATAAATGACTAGTAAGTGGACGGCTATTTTCAACAAAAGAATGCATCAAAATCATAATTTGGCCAAGTAAATACCATGAGCACAGCAGTATTTTAAGTAAATGGTTCGAATGCAATACCGAACTGAAAAACATAACTGTTCGTCAAATAGAACTTACCGGTGCTGCAGTTTTTCCCAACAAAGCCTGGAGAACATATGCAGACAAACGCCGTTGCGTTGAGTTCCCTGCAGGTGCCACCATTTTGACATGGCTGTCTGTTGCATGGACGTGCTACTAAATGGAGGTAACAATAAATCAGATATTTGGTGCTGTTTGGTTTGATATAACATTGGGAAAATGGGTTAATTTCTAAATCAAGGCGCAATGAATGATATTTATCTCTTTCGACAATCTTACCGACGTTGCAGGTTTTTCCTGTAAAGTTTGAGGGGCAGATGCAATGGAATGCTGTAGCGTTGAGTATGATGCAAATACCTCCGTTTTGACATGGCCCTCTTAAACACGGGGTTACCTCTAAACAAAAACATAAATAATTAATGAAGATATTGGCAGGGCATTATGAAAGAATAAAAAAAATGGTTTCTTAAACGGAAATGCAGCAAATGGTATTTCCGCCGAGTAACGCAACTTACTGACGTTGCATGTTTTTCCAGTAAAGCTTGATGGACACCTGCATTCAAACGCTGTAGCATTCACTGCATTGCAGATGCCACCATTTTCACATGGCCGTCTGTCACATGGAGTCACTTCTAGATGAAAGAAACAAATGGATAAAGATTTAGTATTAAGCGATTTAACATAAAAATACAAAAACTGGGTTTATTCCTAAACCATAATCGCATGATATTGTTTTTCTTTCAGAGAAACATACTGATGTGGCAAATTTTTCCTGTAAAGTTTAAGGGGCACAAGCATTCAAATGCTGTGGCATTGAGTTTGGTACAGGTGCCTCCGTTTCGACATGGATTTCTGTAACATGAGCGTATTTCTGAATAAGAAAACATAAAGAATTAATGGGGGTGTTGGCAGTTTGTACGAAAGATTAAAAAGAAATAGTTTCTTACACGGAAATGCAGTAAATGATAGTTCCATCGAGAAGTGCAACTTACCGACGTTGCATGTCTTCCCAGTGAAGTTTGAAGGACATGTGCATTCAAACGCTGTAGCGTTGATTACATTGCAGATACCACCATTTTTACATGGCCGTCTGGAACATGGATTAACTTCTAGATGAAAGAAACAACGGATACAAATTTAGTATTAAGCAATTTATTATAAAAATACAAAACATTTGTTTTTTCCTAAACCATAATCACGTGCTACTGTTTCTCTTCCAACGAAATGTGCTGATATTGCAAGTTTTCCCGGTAAACTTTGATGGGTATATGCATTAGAATGCTGTAGCGTTAAATGGCCCGCAGATACCTCCATTCTGACATAGCTCTTTATTTCATGAATTTAGTTCTACATGAAAGGGACAATAGATTTAGAGTTGGAAGTTTTTCACTTAAAAAAAACCTTAAACCAAGACTGGGAGAATGCATTAATTTTTTATGTTGAATTATTATGTCATTAATTGAGCCCGGATTATGTGAAAATGCATATTTTACCACTTTTTTAGAGTTGGTGCATATAAAAGCACACAAACAGTGACTGTCCAGATTGAATGCATATTTTAAGTGTTTTATTAATTTTAAGAATTTTACTATTCCCTAATCCAAAAAATTTCACTACAACGCTAAAGTTAAACGTTCCTCTTACTTCTTATATAAGAAATAAAGGCAAATGGAATTGAATTTGTAACGTACATGTTTATGAAAAAATGGCAAAGGCAATGAAATTTGTAAACGTATATGTTTAATTATGCACAGTGGTGCCTAAAACGTTATCATAGCTGAATCATAGCCACCATCCTCAGAGAAGTAAAGAGAAGATACCACCGTTTGATGAAGTAATGCAATGAAATGTGGAAGATAACGTAAAGCGGATAAATATTTTTATAAAAAATATTGATGGCTGTCCCACTGAACAGTCGAAAGTCTTGCTTATGTTTTTAATAAAAGTATTTACCCGCCTTACGTTGTATTCCACATTTCGTCGTATTGTCACCATCCTTGTTAGGAAAATCAAAGATTACTTTCAGTGTGCTAGGCCGGTAATTGATTGTAGGTCAGATTAAAACGAACACATTCTAAAATTCCACATAATTTTCTCTTAGAAACATACATGGGTCTAATATCGATAAACTATCCGTAATAGATAACTCGCAAAAATTTATAAGTGCTGTTCAGTATATTTTTTAGCTCTGGAAAGGACACTTTTGGCCATAAAAATGCTATTTCATGGTAGAAGTTAAAGCTTAACTGAGACACATTGCGATATACCATTTAAGAAATTGTACTGTATAAAACATATAATTTATTATTTGTGGATTTTTTTCTACTCGGCAGTTAATTATAAGTCTGTGTATAATATGTATTAAAAACAATTTTAATACATGTTTATCCATTTCAGGTTCATGTTTATACATTTTAAGTGCATATGTTAGAGCTGAGTTCGTGCTCATGTTTTGAGGCCCGAGCCCGAAGATTCACAATTTGAGCCCATCCGAACCAGAAATAATTTATGAGAATGTGAGCCCTAAGTATCAAAGAGAACTTTAAACTTTAACCCCTTGACATACGATTTAAATTAAAAAAGATTTGCTAAACTACACTATTTAATTTCCTTCGAATTTACATATGTACGTATTTCTAGAATCCTCAAAAAGAATCGCATCCTGGGAGAATTTCAATATAGAAAAATCGATTTTCAGCTTCAGCTGAATCCATCTATGAGTCCGGAAATTAGTATGAAATATGAAGCTCGTGCCCGGGTTCAACCATTCTTACCTCTAGTATATGCATGGATATTTTGAGGTTCGTTAATGCATATTAGCATGCATATTTTGATGGATTTTAGTGTATATCTGTATGTATATTTTGCTGATTTTTAATGCGCATTTTGCTGATTTTAATGCATATTTGGCTGATTTTTAGTGCGTATTTTGCTGGTTTATAGTGAATATATGCATGAATATTTTGATGGTTTTTAGTGCACATTTGCATGCATATTTTTCTGATTTCTTAATGCATATTTTCATGAATATTTTAATGATTTAGTGCATATTTTGTTGTTTTTTGTTGTTTAGTGCATATTCTATGCATATTTTGCTGGTTTTAGTGCATATAATTCGGGCTTTAGTTATTAAATTATGCGTTTAGTCTATTACCATTTTATGATTTTTATTTTAAAGTCTTATTTTTAAATAAAAAGCAATTGCGTTTATTTTTAAATAAAAAGTAAATTTGATTAGAAATTTGGAATCATTAGTTTATGACAGAGAAAGAAAAAACGTGTGTGTGTATGAATTATTTAAAAATTATTAATTAATAAAAATTATTTAAAATTTATTAGTAAGTTGAAATATAGCAAATGATGCTTCGTTGCCAAAAAGGTTAATCAATGGGCGACGAAATCTTTCCTAGGAGAGTTTGGACAACCTACGTATTCAAACGTCGTTTCTTTTGGTGAGGAATTTTGAACGTGGCTTTTAAACGCAGGTGTTTACTTTTGTATGAACCAAACAATGGATATGATATTTGAAATTGGAAGTTTATCACTAAAGATGCAAAAAAGGGATCAATCATTAAACAGGGCCACAGTGAACGATATTACATTTGACGTTGCATTATTGTGATATTAATCAATGTGTACATTGTGCTGCAAATACCACAATTTTATGACTGTTTTCCATAATACCACAATTTCATGATTGTTTTATGTGTTTATTTACAAATAAAAAGAAAAATTTATTAGGAATTTGGTGTGTCTATAATACAGAAACGAAAAGTGAATCGTTTGATAAATAAGTTGAAATCTATTGAATGATGCCACTTTTTTCAAAGAGGATTACCGAAGATGTAATTTTTCGTACTAGAGCTTGTGCAACATGGGCATTCGAACGTTGTGACTTTACGTAGCTTGCAGGTGCGATATATTTGACATGAGGTTTCATCTTGTGTATTTATTTTGAAGATCTGCGGCAACGATATAAAATGTGCATACCTTCTGTTGTTTAAAGAAAATATAAAATTTCGTTAATTCCTCAACTGAGGCACACAGTAAACGCTATTAATTTTTTTCAATGAAACTTACTGCTGCAAGTATTCCCAGTGAAGTTTGAGTGGCATATGCATTCAAATGATGTGGCGTTAATTGACTTGCAGATACCTCCGTTTTGACATGGTTTATTGTCACATGGGTTTACTTCTGTTAAAGAGAAAATGGATAAGAGATATAAGATTGTAAGTTTATCATCAAGGATACGAACAGAGATTGATTATTATACACAGAGATGGTAAGTAATATTAATTTTTTACGTCAAAATATTTTGCCATTACGCGTTAAATATCCTGCAGGTATTCTCATTTTATGAACGTATGTCGGATGAATTTATTATTAAACAAAAAAGCGCGAAATTGATTAGAAATTTGTCACTACTACTTCATAACAAAGAAATGAAAACGAATCATTTAACAAGTTGAAATGCGGTATATGATGTATATTTTTCAAAGACGCTTGCAAGTTGCAATTTGTGCCAACGAAGCTTGGAGGTTGCATTCATCTAAAAGCTTGTATATTCTTTACATGTACCAGCGCTTTTACGCGAGTTTTATCAGATGGGGTTGTTTCTGAACAAATAGAACAATGGATATTAGGTGCAATTTCTTTTCGCATCCCGCACTTCTTTTAAAATGGAAGTTCGGGGACAATTTATCAACAGAATTGAACTGGACCAGCCACATTTTTGGTTTTTACAGGTACCATTGTTTTCACACGATTTTTAATAACATGGATTTATTTCTAAATAAAAATTCGGCTATTTATTAGAAATTGTCAGATGAATATTTGTTGTATCATATACAAAGAATCACTTTTATTTGAATTCCCTGTTCTAAAAATTATGTAAGAATGTTTTGACGGCACTCACCATCTTTAAAGGTTTTTCCAGTAAAAAGGGAAAGGACATTTGCGTTCGAACTCTGTGACGCCAAGGTTTATTCATGTACCATTGTTCTCACACGGTTTTTTATCACATGGATTTATTGCTAAATAACAATTGGCCAGTTATTAGCAATCGACTGTTTAATATCTGTTGTGACATAAGTAAAAGAATAACCTTTATATGAATTCTATGCTCTACAAATTATGTAAAATTCTTTGGACGAAACTTCCCATCTTTACAAGTTTTTCCAGTAAAGGGGAAAGGACAATCGCATGCGAATTTTGTGTCGCTTAGCTTTTTACAGGTACCATTGTTTTTACAGGGTTTTTTTTTACCGTTGAGAAAATAATGTTCTTTTAAGTATTGCTGTGATTCCCCAATAGCGATGACATATGAGGTACTACTTAAACGTGCCGGTAAATACAAAAGAATCGAAGGACAAAGGGCCCTGAAAATTTGGTGCCATGGCGATTTCTTCGCGTGTCTATTTATGAATCCAGGCTTACCACGCTTTTTATATATACTAATAGTAAATGAATGAAAAACGAAAAACTTGCACTGATAACGTAAACATTCATGCAAGGAAGCGTACGTGTATTTTTCCCAAATAGGCAAAATACACGCAAAAGTATCAGAGGTTCCAGGAATCCACACTATCTTATTGTGGATTCAAAAGGTGTTTCGAATCTACGAAGTTGAAGATTATGGTAGTAATAATTTCGAGTCGTATCTCATAAGTTTGAATAATTACAGGAAAAATCTCCTTTGCCTATCAACTACTAAGAGTATGGTATGCGTTTTGTTTTCCCTTCTTCGTAAAGGCGGGAGGGGCTGCAGTACAGGCTGTGCCTAAATGCGGAAATTTTATATATCCGCCACTGATTTTTCTATTATAAAGTTTTCTATTACAAAGTGTTCTATAACGGACAAAAATAAAGCAAATTTTTATAAATCGAAATAAATTGAAATGCGTAAAATTTATAAACGGGACTTGCCCTCTTCACATATTTTCCCAGTAAATGGGGAAGGACACTTGCATTCGAAGTCCGTGGCATCGAAATTTTTACAGTCACCTTTATTTTTTCACGGTTTCTTGTCGCATGGATTTATTTCTAATTAAAAAATCCAACATTTTAATCACTACTTGTTGAAAGTTACCCTTAACAGTTTACTGTCACTGGCGGTTTTCTTGGTAGGCACACAAGGCACAGTCCTCGGGGCGGCACTCGTTGAGGGGGGGCGGCCTCAAAATTCTTGAACATGAAATTTTACAAACTCGGCGACGTTGAAAAATAATTTTTTTTTAAGTATTGTTGTGTTCCCCAATAGCGATGACATATAAGGTACTATTTTAATGTGCTTGTAAAAAAAACACCTACAGAATCGAAGGACGAAGGACTCTGAAAATTTTGTACACTGGCGATTTGAATAGCGTGCCCATTTATGAATCCAGGCTTACCACGCACGAGTACAGTTGCATTGGAAGTCCGTGGCATTGACCTTTATACAGTCACCTTCGTTTTTGCATGGTTTCTCGTCACATGGATTTATTTCTAAATCAAAAATTCAACGTTTGATCACTACCGCTTGAATGATATCTGTAACAATTTTCTTATTAATGTGGCGAATTTCTAAGCAGGCGCTCAAGGAACAGGCATAGGGCTGCCCTCGTTGGTGGCAGCATCGAAGTCCTTATACATAGAATTGTCCAAACTCGACAACGTTGAAAAAATAATGTTTCTTTTAAGCATGGCCGTGCTTGCCCAATAGCGATGACATGTTAGCTACTATTTTAACGTGCCTGTAAATACAGACTAAAGAATCGAAAGACGAAGGCCCCTGAATATTTGTGAACTGGCCATTTGCTTAGAGTGTCCATTTCTGATTTAAGGCTTAACACGCTTTTCTTACATATTAATAGCTTATGAATGAATAATGCAAAACTTGAACTGATAAGGTAAATATTCATGCAAGAAAGCGTAGGTATAATTTTCCCATATACACGAAATACAGGCAAAAGTATCAAAGCCTCCACGCATACATACTATGGCGCTGCGTTTCGAAAGTGTTACGAATCCACAAAATTGAAGATTATTGTAGTAATAATTTCGAGTTTAGTCTTATAAATGTGAATGATTATACGAAAAATCTTTTCTGTCTATCAAATGCTAAGAGTAGGCTATAGGTTTGGTTTTTAAACAAATATTCTGTCTTTTGTAAAGGCGGAGGGGGTCGCAGTACAGACTGAGCATAAAAGCGGATATTTTATGAAACCGCCAATGAGTTTTCTATAATAAAGTTTTCCATTACAATGTTTTCTATAACATGCCAAGAAATTTTTTTTTTTAAATCGAAATAAATTGAAATGTGTAAAATTTGTGGACGGAACTTACCCTCTTCACATGTTTCCCCGGTAAAAGGGAGAGTACAGTTGCATTGGAAGTCCGTGGCATTGACCTTTATACAGTCACCTTCGTTTTTGCATGGTTTCTCGTCACATGGATTTATTTCTAAATCAAAAATTCAACGTTTGATCACTACCGCTTGAATGATATCTGTAACAATTTTCTTATTAATGTGGCGAATTTCTAAGCAGGCGCTCAAGGAACAGGCATAGGGGCTGACCTCGTTGGTGGCAGCATCGAAGTCCTTATACATAGAATTGTCCAAACTCGACAACGTTGAAAAAATAATGTTTCTTTTAAGCATTGCCGTGCTTGCCCAATAGCGATGACATGTTAGCTACTATTTTAACGTGCCTGTAAAAACAGACTAAAGAGTCGAAAGACGAAGGGCCCCTGAATATTTTGTGAACTGGCCATTTGCTTAGAGTGTCCACTTATGATTTAAGACTTAACACGCCTTTCTTATATATTAATAGCTTATGAATGAATAATGCAAAACTTGAACTGATAACGTAAATATTAATGCAAGAAAGCGTATGTATAATTTTCCCATATACACGAAATACAGGCAAAAGTATCAAAGCCTCCACGCATACATACTATGGCACTGCGGTTCGAAAGTGTTACGAATCCACAAAATTGATGATTATTGTAGTAATAATTTCGAGTTTAGTCTTATAAATTTGAATGATTATACGAAAAACCTTTTCTGCCTATCAAATGCTAAGAGTAGGCTATAGGTTTGGTTTTTAAACAAATATTCCTTCTTTTGTAAAGGCGGAGGGGGTCGCAGAACGGACTGAGCATAAAAGCGGATATTTTATGAAACCGCAATTATTTTTGTATAACAATGTTTTCTATTACAAAGTTTTTTATAACAGGCCAGGAAAAATTTTTTTTTTAAATCGAAATAAATTGAAATGTGTAAAATTTGTGGACGGAACTTACCCTCTTCACATGTTTCCCCGGTAA
Source organism: Dysdera silvatica (assembly GCA_006491805.2). Classification (NCBI taxonomy): domain Eukaryota; kingdom Metazoa; phylum Arthropoda; class Arachnida; order Araneae; family Dysderidae; genus Dysdera; species Dysdera silvatica. The sequence continues at coordinate 64,417 of QLNU02014856.1, forward strand.
AAGGTAGAGTACAGTTGCATTGGAAGTCCGTGGCATTGACCTTTATACAGTCACCTTTGTTTTTGCATGGTTTCTCGTCACATGGATTTATTTCTAAATCAAAAATTCAATGATTTAATCACTACCGCTTGAATGATATCGGTAACAATTTTCTTATTAATGTGGCGGATTTCTCAGCAGGCGCTCAAGGAACAGGCATAGGGGCTGCCGTCGCTGGTGGCAGCATCGAAGTCCTTATACATAGAATTGTCCAAACTCGACAACATTGAAAAAATAATGTTTCTTTTAAGCATTGCCGTGCTTTCCCAATAGCGATGATATGTTAGCTACTATTTTAACGTGCCTGTAAAAACAGACTAAAGGGTCGAAAGGGAATGGGGCCCTGAATATTTTGTGAACTGGCCGTTTGCTTAGAATGTCCATTTATGATTTAAGGCTTAACATGCTTTCCTTATATATTAATAATTTATGAATGAATAATGTAAAACTTGAACTGATAACGTAAACATTCATGCAAGAAAGCGTAGCTATAATTTTCCCATATACACGAAATACACGTAAAACTATCAAAGCCTCCACGCATACATACTGTGGCACTGTGGTTCCAAAGTGTTACGAATCCACAAAATCGAAGATTATCGTAGTAATAATTTCGAGTTTAGTCTTATAAATGTGAATGATTATACGAAAAATCTTTTCTGTCTATCAAATGCTAAGAGTAGGCTATAAGTTTGGTTTTTAAACAAATATTCCTTCTTTTGTAAAGGCGGAGGGGGTCGCAGAACAGACTGAGCATAAAAGCGGATATTTTATGAATCCGCCAATGAGATTTCTATAATAAAATTTTCTATTACAATGTTTTCTATGACAGACCAAGAAAAAAAATTTTTTTTAAATCGAAATAAATTAATGTGTGTAAAATTTGTGAACGGAACTTACCCTCTTCACATGTTTCCCCGGTAAAAGGTAGAGTACAGTTGCATTGGAAGTCCGTGGCATTGACCTTTATACAGTCACCTTCGTTTTTGCATGGTTTCTCGTCACATGGATTTATTTCTAAATCAAAAATTCAACGTTTGATCACTACCGCTTGAATGATATCGGTAACAATTTTCTTATTAATGTGGCGGATTTCTCAGCAGGCGCTCAAGGAACAGGCATAGGGGCTGCCGTCGCTGGTGGCAGCATCGAAGTCCTTATACATAGAATTGTCCAAACTCGACAACGTTGAAAAAATAGTGTTTCTTTTAAGCATTGCCGTGCTTGCCCAATAGCGATGACATGTTAGCTACTATTTTAACGTGCCTGTAAATACAGACTAAAGAATCGAAAGACGAAGGCCCCTGAATATTTGTGAACTGGCCATTTGCTTAGAGTGTCCATTTCTGATTTAAGGCTTAACACGCTTTTCTTACATATTAATAGCTTATGAATGAATAATGCAAAACTTGAACTGATAAGGTAAATATTCATGCAAGAAAGCGTAGGTATAATTTTCCCATATACACGAAATACAGGCAAAAGTATCAAAGCCTCCACGCATACATACTATGGCGCTGCGTTTCGAAAGTGTTACGAATCCACAAAATTGAAGATTATTGTAGTAATAATTTCGAGTTTAGTCTTATAAATGTGAATGATTATACGAAAAATCTTTTCTGTCTATCAAATGCTAAGATTAGGCTATAGGTTTGGTTTTTAAACAAATATTCTTTCTTTTGTAAAGGCGGAGGGGGTCGCAGTACAGACTGAGCATAAAAGCGGATATTTTATGAAACCGCCAATGAGTTTTCTATAATAAAGTTTTCCATTACAATGTTTTCTATAACATGCCAAGAAAATTTTTTTTTTAAATCGAAATAAATTGAAATGTGTAAAATTTGTGGACGGAACTTACCCTCTTCACATGTTTCCCCGGTAAAAGGTAGAGTACAGTTGCATTGGAAGTCCGTGGCATTGACCTTTATACAGTCACCTTTGTTTTTGCATGGTTTCTCGTCACATGGATTTATTTCTAAATCAAAAATTCAATGATTTAATCACTACCGCTTGAATGATATCGGTAACAATTTTCTTATTAATGTGGCGGATTTCTCAGCAGGCGCTCAAGGAACAGGCATAGGGGCTGCCGTCGTTGGTGGCAGCATCGAAGTCCTTATACATAGAATTGTCCAAACTCGACAACGTTGAAAAAATAATGTTTCTTTTAAGCATTGCCGTGCTTGCCCAATAGCGATGACATGTTAGCTACTATTTTAACGTGCCTGTAAAAACAGACTAAAGAGTCGAAAGACGAAGGGCCCCTGAATATTTGGTGAACTGGCCATTTGCATAGAGTGTCCACTTACGATTTAAGACTTAACACGCCTTTCTTATAAATTAATAGCATATGAATGAATAATGCAAAACTTGAACTGATAAGGTAAATATTCATGCAAGAAAGCGTAAGTATAATTTTCCCAAATACACGAAATACACGTAAAACTATCAAAGCCTCCACGCATACATACTGTGGCACTGTGGTTCCAAAGTGTTACGAATCCACAAAATCGAAGATTATCGTAGTAATAATTTCGAGTTTAAACTTATAAATTTGAATGATTATACGAAAAATCTTTTCTGTCTATCAAATGCTAAGAGTAGGCTATAGGTTTGGTTTTTAAACAAATATTCTTTCTTTTGTAAAGGCGGAGGGGGTCGCAGTACAGACTGAGCATAAAAGCGGATATTTTATGAAACCGCCAATGAGTTTTCTATAATAAAGTTTTCCATTACAATGTTTTCTATAACATGCCAAGAAATTTTTTTTTTAAATCGAAATAAATTGAAATGTGTAAAATTTGTGGACGGAACTTACCCTCTTCACATGTTTCCCCGGTAAAAGGTAGAGTACAGTTGCATTGGAAGTCCGTGGCATTGACCTTTATACAGTCACCTTTGTTTTTGCATGGTTTCTCGTCACATGGATTTATTTCTAAATCAAAAATTCAATGATTTAATCACTACCGCTTGAATGATATCGGTAACAATTTTCTTATTAATGTGGCGGATTTCTCAGCAGGCGCTCAAGGAACCGGCATAGGGACTGCCCTCGTTGTTGGCAGCATCGAAGTCCTTATACATGGAATTGTCCAAACTCGACAACATTGAAAAAATAATGTTTCTTTTAAGCATTGACGTGCTTTCCCAATAGCGATGATATGTTAGCTACTATTTTAACGTGCCTGTAAAAACAAACTAAAGAATCGAAAGACTAAAGGGCCCTGAATATTTTGTGAACTGGCTATTTGCCTAGAGTGTCCATTTCTGATTAAAGTCTTAACACGATTTTCTTATATATTAATAGCTTATGAATGAGTAATGTAAGACTTGAACTGATAACGTAAATATTCATGCAAGAAAGCGTAGGTAAAATTTTCCCATATACACGAAATACACGCAAAAGTATCAAAGCCTCCAGGCATACATACTATGGCACTGTGGTTCGGAAGTGTTACGAATTGTCTCCAACTGTCGGGCTAAATCGTCAACATTCCTGGATGGTTGCAATCGCCTTCCCATAGCGTCCCAAATGTGCTCTATGGGAGAGAGATCAGGAGACCTAGCTAGCCAAGGAAGTGTTGGGCAAGCTTGAAGACAATTCATAGCAACACGTGCCGTGTGCGGCCGGGCATTGTCTTGTTGAAACGTAAGTCCAGGGTGTCGCAAAAGGAACGGTAACACAACCGGTCGTAGAATGTCGTCTACGTACCGCTGTGCTGTAAGTGTGCCAGAAATGACCACCAAAGGGGTCCGGCTATCAAAGGAGATGGCACCCCAGACCATAACGCCCTGTTGTGGGCATGTGTGGCGTGCGATAGTAAGGGCAGGATCCCCACGCTGCCCTGGACGTCTCCAGACACGTCTGCGGTTGTCGTCAGGACACAGTTGGAAACGGGACTCGTCACTAAAGACTATACGTCCCCAGTCAGCGCAGTTCCAAGTTGATCGAGCCCGGCACCACTGTAATCGGACTTGACGGTGTAAAGGCGTGAGAGGTAAGCGGCGTAACGGTCGGCGCGAGCGTAAATTCCGCTCTCTCAGTCGTCTGCAGAGGGTCATGTTGGACACATGTGTGCGGGCCACACGTTGGATAGTTGATAACGACGAATCCGGTGCTGTGACAGCTGCTCTGACAATCGCTCTGTCTTCCCGTTCTGTTGTGGCCCTAGGTCGACCGCTGCCGTCCCGACGCTGACATCTGCCGTTGTTGACCCACTCTTGCCAGCACCGTCCAATCGCCGCATCGCTTCGACCCACATGTCCAGCGATTCTTCGATTCGTCCAACCAGCC
>QLNU02014857.1:16502-38749 GCA_006491805.2 Dysdera silvatica
CAACCGAGAGAACAAGCTGGATTCGAAGTTGATTCAGTACAGTGGACCATATTCAAGTATTAAGAGAATTAATTGAAAGAACACATGAATATGAACTTCCATTGTGTGTGGCATTTATTGACTATGAGAAGGCCTTTGACTCTATTAAAACATCAGCAGTCATCAACTCTTTAAGATCAGGAGAAGTCGAGGATGTGTACATTGACATGGTGAAATATGTTTATAAAAATGCAAGTGCAAAATTTCGGTTACATAAAGATACCAAAACTATCAAACTTGGCAAGGGGTGAGACAGAGAGATACCATTTCTCCAACACTTTTTACTTCTACTTTACAGATGATTTTTCAGCAGATAAATTGGAATAATAAGGGAATAAAAATAAATGGTGAATATTTAAATCATCTGCGGTTTGCTGATGACATTGCTATTTTTCCAACGAACTCAACAGAACTCCAAAACATGGTACAGGAGTTTTCAACTAGAAGTGAAAAAGTTGGACTCAAGATGAACGTACAAAAAACCAAGGCCATGTTCAATAATTTTGTAGAGAAAACAAAAATACAAGTTGACAACACTGAGCTAGAAATTGCTGGTCATATATTTACCTTGGCCGAAAGCTGATTTCAATGGATGGCAACATTATGAAAGAACTCAACAGACGTGTTAAACTTCGCTGGAATACATTCAGAAGAAACGGTTTTATCCTGAAGGGAAAATTACCTTTGTGTCTAAAAAGCAAGGTCTTCAACCAGTGTGTATTGCCAGTCCTCTCTTATGGATCAGAGACATGGGAGTCTAACAGTTGGAGCAATACGAAAGTTACAGACAACGCAAAGGAGCACGGAGAAGTGCATGTTTGGAATAACTAGGAGAAATCGAAAAATGAACACTTGGGTAAGAGAGCAAACTAGAGTGGAGGACATCATTATTAAAGTAAAAGGGCTGAAATGGCGATGGGCTGGGCATATTGCAAGAAGAACTGATCAACGATGGACACTAGAAATTCTGAACTGGATTTCAAGAGACCACCGAAGACCTAGAAAACGTCCTCAAACTAGATGGGTGGATGAAATAAGAAAAGAGGTTGAGGCGATGAAGCTTGAATAGCCCAGGATAGACTTGTGTGGAAAGCATTTCGGAGAGACCTTCATCCAGCAGTGGATAGATAATGGTTGAATATGATGATGATATATATATATATATATATATATATATATATGTATTCCTTTCAAAAGCCTTTCAGAATCATAATCATGCAATTTCAAAACTGTCATTCATCGATTAAATTTAATACAAAATTCCATAAAAGTAACTTACGTTACAGTAACTTACGAAACAAAACTTAAATTTTTTTCTAAAATTTTATTCTAATGAATTAAATTTGAATTTAATAAATAAATTTAGTTGCTATGAAGTTAAATGCAAAACACAGTGGAGTGAAATAATTTCGGGATAACATTGAACCCTTATTACACATAAATTGCATTAAGGCAAGATAAATTTACATTGTTGTTGCAGGATAAATTTAACAGTGTCAAAAGTTTTAAATATGTCCTATGCACAAGAAACGGGTGAATAAATGAGAAAAGAAAATATTTTTCTAGAGAGTTTCAGGTTTCCAATTTTTAATGTCCCCTAGCATTAACCACTACTGGTGGTTTAATTTGATAAATTAAATCTTTCTTATGGTAAAAAATTTCATCTGCGTTGTCAGGCCACTTCCAGTTCGAACCTGCTGCAACCATAACACTGACTTTAAAGTCATTATTTTCAATGCAAGTTATTACACCTGGATAAGGAGAATCATCGTAATTCCCCATATATATATACCAATCATTGCGAATCAAGGTTTTCTTTTGAAGAATTTTTAGTTAAATGAAATCCTATCATCTTGCCTTCATGATATTTTAAGTGATGAAATGATTTAATGTTTTCCAGTGGAAGAGCCTCTGAAAACAATTTTGATAGCTTTAACTTATTGTCTATTTCTTCAATTTGATGAAAACTTACTTCTTGAATTTTGATTCTTGATAGCTGGTCTTATGTTGCAAGAACACAGCATTGGTAACAATGTGTTTTCTTTTAAGCACTGCAGCTCTTACATTTCTTTTAACAGCTCCACCAATTCCATCCACGACACCTTTCCCATGTGACGTGGCAAAGAAATTCCAAGTTAAGCATATTTTGTGATGTTTTTCAAGTATCTTTATAGCTCCAGCTATGAATCTGTTTTTGAACTGGGAACTTGGTCCATCAGACCATATATGTGAACATTATTTACTTCTTGAGGTAGTTGATTTAGCAGTCAATAAAAGCAATAATGGTTTCCTTCGAATGTGATAAGTTATCAGATGCTAATGCCACAGAATGTTGAGAGCTTGAGTGCCATAACGAAGCTGTGAATAAGGAAATCTGATTTTGCTGCCAATGAGCACTTTGGATCTCGTCTTGAAATGCGCATGTGTAATTTTCAGCAAAATCTATCTGAATTATGCCTATTTTAGGATTGAAGGATGGTAACACTGCTGATTCAACTTTGTATCTATAGATTAGAGACTGTTCACGTTTTATATGTACATGTACGAACTTCAAGGACTTTTTGCAGTTACTCCACTTGTTTTTTTTTCCAAACATACCATGGTATATTGTTTATATTTTCATCTTCGACGATCTTGTCCAGGGCTTCTCGTAATTGAACGTTCCATTTTTTTTCATTCACTGAACCAGCATTTCTCAGATGGATCAGCACACAAAAATGAGTCGACTACATTTGAAAAAAAAGGGGAATTGATGACTCGTTCGAAAAGCTTCCACTGTCATTTTAAAATTCTCATGAAGTTTGCAAAGGCAAACATTACGGGGAAGTTTGCTGCACAACAGCACATGTTTAGGTCTCGGCTCGAAAATTTACTTTTGCCTATCATTACAACGTGGATTTTCATTTGAAAAGATAACAATGCATTTCCCTTATTGAAAGTAGTAAGTGTTTGGCCTGAACTTTTGTTTTCATGTCATTGGCATCTCTAATTGTTACTACATCTTTAATCCCTGGTGCTTGTCTTGTTAAATCATTACGTTCATAGAACTTTTGAACTTGCGTAACTGTTTCAGAGTTCAAAGCTGTTGTACGGATACGTTTTTCATTTGTTTCTTCAGATTCACGTGTTACAAATGTGTCATAGTTTCTTTACGATTGTCTTTCTCTTATCTGGGGAGTTGTGTAATGCTCGGTAGGCCTTGGCTGTAGCTTTTCCTAAACTATTTTTTGTCTTATAAGCTTTTGGCGAGTCTAGAGTAGGTGTCAAAATTTACTTTTGATTTTGGTTACTTTCTGTCTGTGTTGGGCAACTCGCAATTTACAAGATTTTCTACTTTCATGTAGCAATTTGTTTTGCACAGACAAGGGAAGTTCTTTAATTTTTTTATTTTTATTTTTCCTTGATTTCTGAACAAACCTTTTTACCTTAACTTTATACTCATCATATCCTCCTTTTTCCTTTAACTTCTGTCGATAATGTCTCATGTTTTCAGCAGCTGTTAAGGGCATAGTGATCTTTTAAATCTATAGGAGAAAAGTAATTTCGTAAATAATTAAACCCCAAAATTCATTTATTAATAAATATCAATACATAAGGAAATGAGAATTAAAGACTTTAAATCTTAAAAGCTATGTAAACAGGTCCAGAAGTTTAGCTTTGACTCTAAAGATTCTAAACTGTCATTACTTAAGGGTAAAAACTGAATCACAGGAGGTGATAGAAACAATAACAATTTTTTTTTTAACTTATCCTAATTTTTGACTGATCAAGCTATTAGTAGCAAATATTTCATTATTTTGTATTCTATTAAAAAAAAATGAAGTATATATCCTGCATTGGTAACTTAGGTTACACTTTTTAACTATTGCATAATTACAGGTGGAAAAAAATTACGAAAGAAAATAATGGATTCCTGTTTAGTGCAGCTTTAGAACTAAGAAAAACACTAATTACAAATATCTGATTTTTCTTTTTTTTATTTTTTTCTCTCTCACTTGAAACAAAATCTGATTTCTGGTAACTTACATTACATGCAACGATGCTTTTTGAAATCACTGGAAATACATAAATTTAACAAGTGAAATCCTTGTTTCACCTTGTTTACTATGAGTTAAATTACTATTAAGAAAAAAGCACTATTTTTATAAATTTTTAGAGAAAATAAACTACTTTACTTACCTTTAGAATCAAACCGCAATCTTCCACCAAAACAAACTCCAGCACAATTTCAAAGTGTTCTCAATTTGCAGAAACTAAATTCTAAGAAAAAATTAGTCTTTATCAAAGAACTTTGGACTCTCTTAAACCCAAAATTATGTAAAATATAACCATTGTTATTATTTAGATTTTTTTTTTCAAGTTTTTCCCTTTCGGCATAGAATTACCAGGGAGAGTTTATGGCCCCACACCTCCCTCGCCCCGTGTACGCTAGTGCTTTGAAATCCTTACTTTTTATTTTAAGGCGCCATTGTCACTTTCAATGAAAAAAAAACTGAATAGCGGATTTTGCCGTTTTTTCTAGAAAATAGAACAAATATGTAAATTGTCAATGTGTTAACCTTAAATTTTGTTGGTAATAATTTATAGTAAATGAGACTCCCCATTGGATATCAAAACCCCCATCGATCCACCACTGCATTAAATGCTACTACAAGTTCTTAGGCTGTGTTCACATACAATAAGACATTGGCATATGCAGAAGTTCATAACCGGGTGGTGATTATAGGCCCAATTGGGGGTTCATCTACAACTTTATATATTCATATGTATGTGCATATAAAAATACATCGCGAAGGGAGTTATAACCCCACTGCGTACGCCAATGGTAAGACTTCATGTTATCACATTCGTAAACACAATTCTTTTGTTTTACCGTCTCGGGTTCGATCCCCGTCGAAACACGTGGAAACCCACGTTAAGACGTATAGTTAACCTGACCATATGTCCCGTTTCCGTCCCGTTTTTAGGTAGCCGATCCCGTTGTCCCCAAGCATAGCTTCGGGGCCCCAAAATGTCCCGTTTTTAGAAAGAGAGAAACCCAAGTAGCACAGTGAAGTGGGGCATGCTTAATACGTCGCACACATAGTAAGTCGGTCAGAAGCTTGCTAGTTCGCGCATCCTTTTTTGACGATTGAATACAATTTTTTTACTAACGTGTGTTATTGTTGTCAATATGAATTTTTTTTTTACGTGACCCCTCCATTTTAGGAGTGCCCAAACGCAAGTGCACTTTTAATGTTAACAAACAAAGTAGCCTACCCGTTTATAAAGCAAAGGATTAACTCCATCGGACGCCGGATGTGCAAAGTGTCGTACAGAATTTAACATGGCCCATGGAGGTTCCAGCGATTTTAACCAACATTTAAATCAGAAAAACATAAAATTTCCGATCTTGCTACCGCTTCGAATTCTTCGATGCTTAATTTTTTAAAAAAACGTATTCACCAACTTCGTAAGATCTGGAAGTTGCTGCGACGGAAGATGCCTGGGTTTATCATAAGGTATAAGAGAACCACAGTTTTCGCTCAAACGATTGTGCTAAGTTAATTCAAGCACGTTTTGAACAGAATTTTAGATGTGCTCGTACGAAAATAGAAGCTATTATTGTAAATATGTTAGAGCCAATAGTAATAGCTGAATTAAAAGATCGCCTCAACGAATGCAACTGTGTTACTATATTAAATAATGCTTCGAACCACAGGTCCATAAAAATATTCCCTGTTTTAGTCCGCTTCTTTTTACCATGCGAAAACATACAAGCCAAACTTTTAGAATTTCAGGATTAACCGGTCGAAACATCGGATGCTATTGTTAATTATCTAATGATAGTATTGACAGAAAATGAAAGAATAGAAATGTTTGAACGGGCGAATTTAACTAAAATACCTACGTGGGAAAATAAAGTGTAATGGATGTATTGATTGAAAAGGGATTTATTAATTGTGACCAAGTTATCAGAAGTATTAGTTGAGTATTCACTTATAACTACATTACACCGCAGGAATTGACAGAATGGAACACTGGGAATGTTCCAACTGATAAAGTCGTTGTGTGGAAGTGTTCAAACACTTTCACACCAATAGTTTGAATCATGCGAACTTTCGTATAATTATTGAATATATCTCATGCCTGCCAGGCACTAATGCACCAGTAGAAAGGGTCTTTTCTTTTATGATTAAGTTATGGACAAACGAAAAAAACACAGTTACTAGTCGCAGTTTCTAAAGCAATGGTAATTATTAAAGTAAATTTTAAGAAATCATGCCAAGAAATTTATTCTTATTTAAAATCAAATCCAAATATTCTTAAACAAATTTCTTCTTCAGAAAAACGTAAGACCACATAAATTATTTATTTTCACATACTCATTCCTGTTCTTTCCATTAATGAATAAAAACTATGAACCATACGTGCTTTTGTGGATTTTTTAATAACACATTATTACCTAAAAATTAGTAGATGTCCCCGTTATTTTTTTCCTCAAAACGGGACATGCGCCTGATGTCCCGTTTTGGGGGAAAAAATAAATGTTCACGTTACGTATAATGCATTCGCGCCCAGTTGTCGCACGATATCGTTAGCAGACGGGTTATTCCATTACAGTTTAGGGAAGGCCGTCTTGGAGGAACTGGTTTTTCCCGCGCGAAAAACCAGTTTCGGCAAGACGCCCTTCCCTAAACTGCAATGGACTAACCCGTCTGGTAACGGTATCGGGCGACAACTGAGCGCGAACGCACTACAGGTCCCTTTACCTCGCGGAATAGCCTTAGAACATAAAGCTGCAAATTATTAAGAATAGATCTATGTTGATCGGTAATACCGCAATTGAAAAATGGTTAGTGGGAGTGGCTTAACTGGCTTTAAAAGACGGACATGTGATGCGGCCTTAGAAAAAATAACGTGTTTTGACAACCATTGGTGGAGGGAGTGGCTTGAGCCTGTAAGGCCTTCCCTTTCCCGCGCCATAGATTGTGATCTTCGATGTTGCAAAATTGAACAATTTATCCATCTCACCAGGACCGTAGCCAGGATTTAATTTCGTGGGAAGGCGGGGTGGGGGGAGTCAGAAATTTTTACAACATGTGTCGATACAATCATAGCATTCAAGACCGACCGTAGCCAAATCCTATTAAAATTTAGTTTAGGGGGGACTGGTCCCTAAAATCCCGCCCCCCGTGGATATAGGCATCCATCTCACTATTTTTGGCTCTAATGGGTTGCATTTTACATAATTTATATTAGAAATAAGAAGAGATTTATGGCATTTAATTGGGTTAGGTTTATAGATGGAGAATTTTATATTATTATATTTTTACTTTATATCATTATAGCCTTGTTTTATAACATTAGATTATTTTGTATCATTATGTTGTCGGGTATTGGAAAGAACAAAATTCATTTTCTGCGTGTAGATACTTTAAATGTGCATTGCAATTTTATTTTGAAAAATTTATATAATTATAAAAAAAAAATACAATGTTTTCTCATTTCAGCTTTATTTATTCATCTCGGAATGTAACTGCAATTGGCGAAGGAAGGAAGCAATGGATAGGCTGCACTCTATACTCTACTTTAACTTGTACAATTAGTACCGTGTGTATTTTTTTTTTCTGTGTACCTTTGGCTTAAATATGCTTGTATTTGTGTATTAAAAGGGCAAGTGCAAATGTGGAGACAACACATGAATGGATAGAAGCTACGGGACAGCAGTGCAATGTACAGGGGGACAGCCCACATGATTGTATTTATTACGATTTTTTTTTTTTAATTTGTGTTTGAATATATTATTGCGTAAGGTTTTTATTTATTATTATTATATATTATTTATTTGTATACAGGATTCTTGTTTCTATTCTTTTATATATAGAGAGAGTACTACTTTTCTGAGGATATAATCTGTTATTATTATATTTTCTTAATTTCGTGAAGGACAAACAGTTAAACGAAATGAGTCGTTAGGTCAGCATCTTTTCTCACAGAACTATTTTCGTAAAGGGTGTAATTATGCAGCCTTGAAAAACAATGGATAACTGTAATTTGTACATCGATTACTAGAGCCTGGGTGATATGCACAATAAGCCCTTAACACACGCACTTAAACCATGCCTTGACTCTTTTAGCAATATAAATTTTAAAACGTGTTGAAGTATAAATGTTAAGGAAACAGAATAAAGTCGTGATTTAAATAAAGTATAATACAGTTATCATTCGCTAATAACATTCAAAAATTGCAATCTCCTGGAATGCTGCTTAGCAAAACAATTAAAAATTTCATCACAGGTGAGTGTTATTTACCTGTGAATGTTAAGAAGTGCTAATTCAACAAGTCTATCCTCACTCGTATGATTTCTTAACCATAGGACTAAATGAAATTCGAAAGAAAACAAAAAAGGCAAATTGAAAATAAATACTTAGTATTTGTTTTAGTTCAAAAATATTTTTGTGAAAGTGATAACCCATATTATGCTAAGTAAAATGTACGATATAATTTTATTATATTTTTAAAAGTTTTAATATTTTTATGTCATATCGCACCTTTGCGACGAAAACGTTACAACTCAAGATTTGGTTAAAATGAGTTAATGTTACAACCAGATGTAGAAAACAGTGTTGCATCCTGCCGTGCAAAACGTTAGGATATAAGTTACTCGGATTTCCGATAGTTGGAATATGTAACGCTTTGATGCTTCATCGTTATCCAACACTCAGGGAAAGAGTTCCATTTTGAGTTGTTCGTTGACCTTGAACGAGGGACCGTTAGATTCTCTTTTTACAAAGCCTAATATTTCGTTGTAACTGTTTACCATATCAGAAGAGGCAGAAAAGTATGTACTATTTCGAGTTGTTACAGTTTCTGCGATTGGTCGAAGGCAACGGTGCCCAGCTTAACTTATGCCGCGGACAACTTTTTCAATTCAATTTTACTCGCGAATCACTTCGAAAAATTCTCAGGAGTTCAGGGGCATATTTAGTGGGGCAGGGTGCTATCCCCCGTGAATGACCTCTGAATCCTTCCTTCACGAGTTGACTGCAAGACCTTAATAAAAAGGGGGAGCCGGGTATTTTTTTTGTAGGGGGGGGGGTAGGGGCTTACAATGTAGATGTATAGAAGTAAGCAAAACAGTGTTGCCAACAGTGAAGCCAAACAAAGCAGTGCTGTCAAGGTCAAATCCCTAGTGGCAGCAATAGAAAGTCTCTACATTTCACCAGAACGTCTTTACGTGCAAGAGCGTAGTTAGCTTCTCTTCAAGAGTAGGGGATGGGGGAGGGGAAATACTAAAAATATACCATGAGTTTCATTTTAATATTTAATAATAATAATTTTTATAAGTATTTTTTTTAATCGTTTTTTTAAATAATGACCCGTCTCGCGGACCATTTGGGACTCCTTCGCGGACCACCAGTGGTCCATTGACCACCAGTTGGGAACCACTGGTCAAAGGAAAGGATTTGATTACAACTCGAATTGTCCCTCTTTAGCTGAATGTTCAAAGAAAATGGAGTTGTCAATGTAAAAACTTTTTAGAAGTACTAGAGTAGAATCTTGACAGTTAGTAAAGGGAATAGGGTCTTAACGCCTTCCAAATCATTTCTACGGCCTCAGGTTTCTTTCTAGAAAGAGTACGATGACGTACTTTCCTACTAACCGTCATGGCAGGGCCGTGCTTAGGAAAGTGCGAGCTGGGCAGCCGCTAAAAAGTGCAGTGCAAACACCAATAAATAAATGTTTAATCGTTTTTTGACGATAGTTTTAGCTTTTTCTTTCTTATTCTTTTTCTTCAATGGGGGTGGGCCGGGGCCCCTCCCCTAAAGCCATCTACGGATGCGCCTTATGCTGCATAAATTACATGAACCCTCATCAATGTCCTGAACAATTGGACTTTGTCTTGTATCATTCAATGGCATATTTAGGGCCGAAAAGTTCCTTTCTGCGTCTACTAAAATAATTATAAAATTTTGCGGCTAGTCTATTCGTAATAGACTAACCAGTGCCTATCCCTAATAGATAATAGTGTAGGATTTACCCTGCATAAGCGTTTCATTCGACCTTAGGTCAGCTGCCAGTCTACCACCATAAAATTCAAGCCTTCAGTCTCTCTGATATGGATAATAGCTAATTCATTTAGAAATGTCGCTATTTTTCGAGGATTTAGGCCATAATGTAGGGTTCCCAAATGCTTGTAGTTGTTAGAGAATTTGAAATCGTCTCTAAAGGCCAGGGAGAAACTGGATTTTTTGGTCAGGCATAAAAAAGTCAAGAAAAACCTTCTTAACTTCCAATTGCGTAGCAAGGTGGGGCAGTTGCTCCGGGCGCCACAATTCAGGGAGCGGCAATTAGCCTTTAAAAAACACTGACATGAACAACAATTACGGCAATGACAGTCACTCCCCCCCACGGCGGCAAAATACCTAGTTACGCCACTGTCAACTTTTTATTTCAAATAGCTAAATCTCCCACCAATGTGAAGCCACTTTCCTCCCACGACCGCAGGTGTACGCAGAAAGTTCATAAGGGGGGTTACTGAACTACAACTCTATATATATTCATATGTGTATATACAAAATTTCATCGCAGTGGGGGGGGGTTACAACCGCCGTCAACACCCCCCTCGCGTACGCCGGTGCCCACAGCCGAAGTCCTGTTTCGGACTGGTCAAGGAATTTTTCCGGGGATTTTTTTTTCTCCAATGGGGATCTGAACCCTGTAATTTAACTCGTACAAGTCCCGTTTCCCTTCTGCTGGTATGAGAGTAAAAGTAAAATTTTACTCCAGCGTTGAGAAGAACTTTCGTTTGTTTGGATTTTTTATGGCGTAAGAGCATCGGGGCTATGCTGCGCCAATCATGGTAAAATCAAAGACCGTTAAAGAACTTTTGGAAGGTGCATTTTTATTTCGGGAAAATTTTTCTCTTGTTTACACGTGCATTTATATGCACTGACGCTACAAAGAGCTAAAATATGCAATTTTATATGTGTATTGGCATTTAATCCAGACTGGTGTTTTGTCAAACTTTGATCGTCCGCCTATCGCTTTTGACACCCCTTTACTTTCCGCAGGCCACTGGACTGTTCGATTGGGAACCTTCTGCGAACACGGGCGCCATTAGCGGGGGGGACCCGTCCACCAATATTGGTGTTAGGGTTCCATATCTCCCTTCAATTTCAAACAAAATGCCTTTTAAAGGTATATTGTCAACCCCCAATAGTTTTATACCGTCGGCGCCGATATCTGCCAGAGAAAAATACGTTGTCTGACTAAGGTTACAACTCTGGTTAATAACATCAGTCGCTACTTACCAATCAGTAGCGTAGTAATTCAAAACTCAAGGGGGTGGAGGGGGGGCTGAATCACTGTTACAGAAGATTTTGTAATGCTGCTCATGAGAAAATGTGTTTCATAACCAGTGGGGGCTTCAGCCCCCCCCATTCCTACGCCACTGCTATCAATCCAAAGCTAAATAATTTTGTTCCGTTCGTCATTAACAAATCATTAAAAACATTCGGTGTCAGGTTTTTACATCCCGGTATACTGTGTTACCTCTCGTAAGGGACACCTATTTAAGAGACAAAATGTCCGGTTCCGCGGATGTCCTTTATTAGAGGGGTAACACTGTGTGTGTATATATGTATAATTGCTTAGACATCCGGCCCTGCGGTGGCGCAGTGTGGTAACGCGTTCTCCTAGTGCGCCGCTAATCCGGGTTCGACTCCCAGCAGTGCAAAAAGAACGCTTACTCAGAGATCTCATAAAGATCGCACTGCTCACTGTAGTCCGGGGTTTGGTTCCCTAGGCCTTAAGAGGTTCGGATTCCTCGGAAAACAGTAGGTCCCGGCGCAGCATGACCACTGTAGTCTTTGAGCCGTAAAACCAAAAAGAAAGCTTAGACATCAGCCAAGTGGCCACCTCTAGAGATTTTATTACCCTTCTTGATTTTTTATTCTTTGTGGACAGTCACTTTATTGAGCCGTGATGTTAAATAAATTATGTTATTATTATTATTTTCCGTAATTTCTATGAAGATACCGCTGACCAGTTGATAGACTTCCGCAAACGAGAGTCTGCGGACCACATTTTACGGAACACTAATCCAGGCTCTAGTAATTACGATATAGTTAAGCAGGAGCTCTGAGTGGTCAAAGACCAAGAGCGGCCAGCCAATAGTAACCCATTTTCGTTGTCCAGGGCAGGGCAATTGCTGCTCCCTGCTCCATGTCAATTGTATGTGGAAAGGTTTTGTGATGCTGATGTGGTTTGGTGCGTGCTGCAGGTAGTCTCGATTTATGATGGTTCGCAACAGCGGCAGTTTTAAAGCCACAAGGCTAAACGTAAAATAATTAAAGGTTTATATGTTATCAGCAAATCTAGTGGGCATCAATGAAATTACATTGCAGCGCCCCGTACGTTTTATGGCTCAAACCGGAACTCTTCGACACATTACAAATTGGGATATTATTTGCCCTTCCCGGGAACAACGCAATTATGACGAAAGTGGTTGTCAAATGGCCGCAAATAGTTTAACACATCGGGTAATTTTTATAGCGAGGGTTGAAGGAAGAAAAAGGCGCGTTTCAGGCTGAATTCGACCCCGCTACCTCTTGGTTGGAACTCAGCTGTCGGTTTGAGCCATGAAACACCGGTTCTTAAATTTTTAATTAGAAAATTTTAATATTATTAATTCCCCATACGACCATCAGCTTTAAAGAGCACGTGAACTAGATTTACAAATATAGTACAGTCGAACCCGTTAATAACGAGCATGAAGGGTCCGTCCCGTTTTCTCGTTAAACCAGAATTACTATTAAAGAAAGCTAAAAATAAAACGCTGGAGAGGACCGTATATATCATTTTCATGTATTGAAATATCGGGCAAAGGGTATATCCCCACGTACACACACTATCGAGTAATACTATTAAAATTTTAACTTCAAAAATATCATTAAACATTTCCACTAATGTAGCAAAGCTGAAAGAAACTTAGATTTTAATTTCGTTTTCTGTCAATAAATGTCAGCACCATATCGTCAATAATACTGCTTTGATAGAGCCCCCCCTGGCATATATATTGTTAAAAAAAAAATAGCGTCTCTTTACCAGTACATTTTCTTTCAGTTTTTGTAAAAGTATCGATCTTAAGGCCTGGTGCTCTGCGAAATCAGTAAAATTATAAATCGTTCAAATGATTGCTGCTTTGTGACTATTTTAATATTTAATTAACAATTAATTTATCAAATTAACATTTTATAATAACTGTTGGTGATTCATGGCAACAGATGGCGCCACAAATTTATGGCCGTAAAAGGTTCCAGGCTCCCCTCTCCAAAACATTGTCACGTTCCTATTGGTATTTGACATATTTTCGCATCATTATTAAAAAAAAATGTCTTTTTAGTCACAATTTAGCGCAAATTAAGAGAAAGACGACTGTTGCTCGCTATAACAGAGCTTCCCTCGCAGTAAAGGGGTTTCGCCGTTTATTTTGAATGTAGCCAAGCAAACATTTTCTCTCGTTATTACCGGGTTAGACTGTACGAAAGTAAGGCCCCGTCATCTGCGTATGACACAACACTTGAGTTCCAACCAAGAGGTTGCTGGCTCGAAACCAGCCTGAGATGATTTTTTTCTCCTTTCGGACATTCGCTATGAAATATGCCTATTGAAACCCGTGTGTCAAACCATTCGTGGTTTATTGCCCGCCATTTTTGTTATAATTGTGCTGAACTCCCTGGGAAAGGCATTTACATCCTAATTCATAATATATTGATCGGAAAACTCCACTTGGAGCCAAAAAACAACCGGAATTTAATTTCATCGATCAATATTTATTATATCTGTTTATTATACCAGGTGAAACGAGAAAAATGTTTAATAAACAAGCATCTTGCCCATTTAGCTTCCAAATCATACATGATTAGCGAAATTATTTGCATTCCTTTTAATAACGCCATTAAATTGACGTTAAAATATAATAAAACCCCGCTTGACGGCTACCCCTACAGTCACCCATATGGTCAGGCGAGAAAATCCGTCACAATAATACCCTCCTCTTTTACGGACGATTTTTTCTGTCCGGTAAGATGAGTGTCCGCTAATAAGAGGTGTTTTAATATATATAAAACAACGATGATAAAAAACCGATGCGTTTCTTGCAGACGTCGCTGCCCCTTATTGCGTATCGACTGAAGCGAACTGCAAGTGAACCCAGAATGTCGATTTGATCTTTCCAGTATATAATTAGGTTTGTTTTTTAGTGTATTCTTTTATAACATTTTCTTCAGAAACAAATGGCTGTCGTAAATCGAGAGCTATCTGAAGAGGTTTTTTTTTTAACTGGAATTTAACTTTGGATTAAACTGGAACTTTAATTACGGTTATTTTTTTAAAAAAAAATTTCAACATATATGGACTGTGTATCTATAACGTATTTACTTACTTTTGTAATATAGATTCGTATGTTTTATTCAAAGCCAATAGTACAATTCTGTAATGTAGATACTCTGATGAACTGTTTAAAATTTATGAAGAGACTTGTATAGGCTGAGAATTAAGATCTAAAGGGACTAGGTCTTAAGATCTAAAGTGATTAAGACTTAAGATCTAAAGAGTTAGTATGTGCAGACGTTCCGGGTATGAAACTGACTAAAAACATTTCAAATATTTCTTTTTAAGTTGTTTTCATTATTTATTATGAGAGAATGGTGTTCGGTTTTGCGTTTTACTTGTAAATTATAACATGCGGACTTCTGTGTAAATATCGACATCGAATTTGGAGAATAGTGATGTATACGTTTTAAATTTTATGTTAAATATTGTTTGTAATTATTTTCTAGTGTCATGTAATTGTGTTTCTACCATGCTATGTAAAATTTCTTTTATTAATTGGATATGTCTTGTAACAAAAATGACTATTTCTACTTATTGTGGTGTATACCTTCTTAATTATTGTGTTGATTATACATATGTATTGTGACAAATTACATTATACAAATACAGTAAAATCCAGATTATCCAGACGTTGCTTAACCGAAATGACCCGTTGCCTTCGTTTTTTAAATAAGCACTCGTTCAGTGTTTTCAACAAAAATGGTCTTATTTGTTTTTTTAGTGTACACCGGCCTTAAGAGAGAAATCAATACAAATTGGTAAATATCGGATATGTATATTTATATTTTGTATATACTGAATGGTATACAACGATATCGGACTATTTCTGCAAAGTATTTTAATATCTTAATTAGCATATATCTTACGACTTTCTCGCTATGAATAGTAGCTTAGTAGCATGTGATTATATATTTATTTAGATAAATATTCCGGTTTCATTGGAAATCGATTTTCCGGATTATCATCCGAAATCGAGTTAATTTCCTTTATTCCGGATAACCTCAGGCTTCTGCTGTAAACGCAGGGCCGGATTATCGCATAGACACAAAGACAAATTCTAGGGCCTTTTTATTTTTTGAGGTGCCCGGCGGGATTAAAACTCAACGCTACTTCAAAGTCGTTGAACTTATCACTAGTACAATAATATTATCGCGGCACGAATTCGGGTTTTTTTTGTATGTACGTTGCATGCAAACATGTTACGTGTACCCATTTTGTTTTCAAAGTTTAAAATTCAAATTCCAGAACAGATTTAGCGAGCGATCGTATATAACGAGCATTTTCGTTGAGCCCCAATTCCCCAGTATATACGAGTCCTAATGTAATTACACATGTTAATTAATTTTACTACAAGGGGCCCCACGAAACCTTAATAAACGAATGACCCTTTGTAAACGAATACATATTTTAGTACAAAATCTGTCTTGAGTTATACCTTATAGTTCACTCTTAGAACATTTATCGACAAGTTTTCATACATGGGAAGGCCATATAATCTATAAAAAGATTTAACGTCGTATAAGAGACCAGGCTCGCAGAAGCAGTTAATGGCATTGCTGTTTCAAAGCTCCACACTGCATATGTATTTGATTTGAAAATTACGTTGATTGGCCCCCTATGGTGACGTAGAGGTACGGCTTTTCGTCTACCATGTCGTTAACTTAGTTTCGATGTTATCGAAAACGCATAAACACGCGTCGTTTTATTTTTTTCTACCCACTGTAGTACAGGGTTTGGTACTCTTAAGGAACGGGGGTTTCTCAAGGTGGACGTTTGCAAGACAAAAATTCATTGCAAGGAAAATAGTCCGCATTTTTTTACCACCAGGGGTATTCAGGCGCTTTACGGAGCAATGACTTACAGAATCATTTCTATATACGAGTCTTCAAGGTCTGTTATATGCGTGTTTGATTCATAATGTAGTGTAATCATTGATCCCACGTGGCGCATGAAATTGTTCATATATCTTGATAAGCCTTCCTGGTAATTCGGCCTGCGGATGAATATTTCCGTGAGCATCACCGCACTTTGCTCAGCCAATTAAAGAGCTCCTTCATGGCGCAATTGCATCATTTTCAAAATTCAGAACAAGGGTGGGAGGAGTCAAGACCTAGTTCCGCGTGTTCGAGATCCTGCGAATTATATTTGTGGAAGGTGCGTGAAATAACGCAACTATCATGCCCAATGTCTGCACGCAGGAAAGACATAAAATGAACACTGTACTTTGAAACGTGATTAATAGTAACCATTAATTTTCCTAATCCTTCCGCCAAAAAAATAAATCCATGTTTGAAAAGCAATTTTTTACACATACAATTAAATTCTACAGGGCTTGTCATTATTAATTTACCTCTATTTAAATCGTTTAGAATAATTCCGCTATAAGCGAACTTACTATAGTGAAAGAAATTGAATTGAAGGGCTATATATCATTCACCAATCGTAATAAACAAATAGTTAACTTCTCATCAAGACAGACGATAAAAAAAAACAACTAAAGACCTGTATTGAAACCTCAGAACTCGTTTTAATAAAGGAATAGGCCGTGCTGCATTGGTTTAGGAAAAGACTAGGGGAAGCTTATATCCCTCCCCTAGAACCCCCCCTCCCCACTATAGAAACGGAAATTATAAATGTATGATACTATGTGTCTGGAACATGAAATCGAATCTATAGGGGTATAACTCCCCCCATCCCCAAGGCTAGTTACACCAATGTCATACAGAATAAAAAAAAATACAAGCAATCACACACATGATTTTATAATAATTATTACATTTGATAAATCAAGAATGTTTGTTAACTGAAACTTCGAATTTTCATGATATTTCAGGAAAATACAAGCGATTTTATAATGAGCTTTAATTTTTATCGTTTGGGTGAACTACTTTTTGATAAAAGCGTATTTTATGTTTTTTAAAATATTTTAACGGAGTCCTTGATTATGACTTGTCAGGAAGCATTCATAAATAGGAATTATATTGTACAATTAAGGTTGTTTAACGTAAATGCGGTTTGACATAGTTTGCATAAATACTGCCATGTATTGTATAGTTACTATAATTTATGACAGAATAAAATTTTTGAAAATTATTTGTATTTTTAATGTGTTCTAAATACACAATAAAGAAATGATTCCACAACTACTTCCAGCAATATAATGCATTCTGTTTATGAAGCTGTGTTGTCTATTTCCAAATAATGAAAAGCGGAAATCTCCTTCCACTTCATTACAAAAGCAAACAAAATCCGTTGCTCTCTTGGTTCGTAGACATTTCATGAAATTTAAGGACTAGAAATAAAAAATAAGGATTCATCAAAGTAAACGGGAGCTTAATGAATCAGAAATAATCTTCGCAATTGACTACACTTGCAGTACTATTTTAAGAATGAGATAAACGTTAGGACGTATTATATAACTAAACATGGTTTAAAGATTAATATAATTATAAAAAAATGAGAAGAATAGAAAGAAATATAAAAGTTATCAGCTAGTTAGGCTTTAAAGATGATATAAATAGCATAAGATCTATAATTAAGTATGTATATATGTAAGTGTTGCAGGTTTATAATTGATACTAATTATAATTAAATATATGATACTTGAAATTAAAATTTCCTTCTCGGAGTCTAGAGTTGCGAACAGCCATAGGCGTAGGGTTTTGAAAATGATTGGGGGGCTTGGGCCTCCACTAATTAAGTAAATTAATGATTAGTTTATCATTAATTAACAAGTAATTTTTATAATAATTTGTAATTAATAATTATTAAATAATATTAAAGAAAATCTCCATAAAATGTATTGTATAAATTTCACTTTATATTATACAAACTTTATAGGTAGAACAATATTTTTTATATGATCACATGTATCTCACGATTTAAGGTTCAACCATAGATGTGATTTGGGGGGTTAAACAACTAGGGGAGGGGGCAAATTCGTTTTCAGAAATTGGAAGTTGAATCTTTTTTTGTACTTGAACGAATGCCAAAAGTCGACATGTATTTGGAGTCTGCGTCAGTTTCATCAATGCATAAATCTTTATATCTCTTTCTCGTTCAATCCCCAATCATATCAACATTTGGAGGAGGGGGGGGGGCGATGTAGCTTTAAAAAAAGCACGTGATTCAGCTTAAATAGGAAAATATGCCCATGATATTCAATGAGGAGACCTTGAACCCAATGGCGTAAGAAATGGGGGCTCAACCCCCACTGGATATTAAAACATTATTTTCTCATAGTCCGCATCACAAAATCTTCTTTAAAGGCGCTTGAGTCCCCATGAGTTTTGAGCTGCTACGCTACTGCTTGAGCCCCTAGTTTTCTATGCCACTGCCAATATTATAGCCTAATGTTTGTGTTACTTATGATCTATCAGAAGATGGGACTTTGGAAGGCAGTGATCCGATCATTCAACAATTTGCTACAAAACCTTTTAATCGCTAAAAAAACACGAATTATTCAACTTTAAATTTTTTATTTTAATATATACTATAGTCTGAATATATTAATGAAAAATATAATTTCGTACGACGATGAAGTCTTTATTTATTTATTTTTTTTATATAGCTTGTTTGACCCAGAATGGACCTTGCTGTCCTTGCGCCCTAAAAATACAACCAACGTGTCATTTATTTTTTTCCGATGTGTGGGAGCGGGAATTTTTTCCGGGGAGAATGTATTGACGAAATTCTGCAGTGAATGGATTGCAAAGTCAAATTCAAAGATCAAAATTTGTATTTTAAATTTTATGGAGGGGAAATTGTTTGCGAGAGGAGGAATTATATAAAAACACTTTATACAAATATACATAAAAATAATTTTATACATTATTAATTTTTAATAATTTTCAATATTTTAACATTGTGTTCTACATATATATAAATAGCTCGATGGGGCTCAACTGGGGCCGCGCCACAGGCCTGGTCTCAACAATTTTGAAAAATTCTACATCGATGCATATACTTTGCCAGAAACTTGGTCCTACTTTTTTTTTTTTTTTAATTATCCTATATTGTGCTATTGTTAACAAAATATCCTATATTTTCCTCATTTCTCGAAGTTATAATTTTACTTTTCTTACATGCCCTGCGGTGGCGCAGTGTGGTAACGCGTTCTCCTATTGCGCGGCTAATCCGGGTTCGACTCCCAGCAGTGCAAAAAGAACGCAACAAGGGATGTTATTTTTCACGGAGTACTCTCCGGCTGTATTATTTTTAAGTAGTTTCTTCACTGTGTTCACGAATTCATCTTCCTCCTGAGCCGTATTTATTCGATGTGAAACGCTTTGGTCTATACTAATAATCATGACTGGATATCGTGCATCTACATGATTCATTTGTCGACCTGGCCGATGCATTATTTCATACTTAAAATCTTCTAAGAATAATGCCCATCTAGCTACCCTCGTCATAAAATCCTTTTTGTCCATGGTTTTTGAAAAGCTGAACAGTCTGTTACTATCTTGAAGCTTTTTCCTAAGAAGCATATTCTTAATTTCTTTAGAGCTTCAATAATGACCAAAACTTCTAATTCATAACTACTGTATTTTTCTTCTGCTACCAATGTTTTCTTACTCATGTAGTGAATTGGATGGTATTCTCTCTTGTCAGACTGCTGTAACAATATCGCTCCATAGCCATGTTTCCTAGAGTTGGTGTGCAATTCTAACTTATTCTCTGGTCTAAAAAGGTGTAGAACAGGTTGGGTAGCAAGTATCTCTTTCAGTTCCAAGAATGCATTTTTTTTTCTGAGCATCGAATACGAATTTAGCTGGCTCTCTCGTTAGATCGCTTAAGGGTTTTATTTTTGTCAGTAAATTATATAAATTTACCGTATAACTTTTTTGATATAAATTTATTACATAAATTTTTTGACATTAAAAATGTCTTAATCGCAGTCCGGTTTTCCAGGTGTGGGTTCAAATCCCACTTCTGACACCAAAAAATGTGGGATGGTGGTTTCAAAAAGCAGAATGATCAGTACTTGCACAAGGACTGCAACATATTTATTAATAAAACACTCATTTTACACTAACTAACATACTACAAACTTCTGACTCATCTTGATCTTCATTCCACTCTGACTCTCATGTGTCACAAATGAGGTGTAATTTCTGCTTCCTTCTTCTACGTCGACATAATAAAAATCAATTCTTCAGGTTGATTGTGGTGAATACTTCTGCATGGTGTAACTGATCCAATATGTCCGATTATCCGATATGATCCGATTAGTAGTAACAAGAATCTACCTTTCAAAATTTTTTTGTTCAGTTGTCTATAATTTATACACAACTTAGTTCTGCAGTCTTTTTTCTCGCAAAAAGCAGAACGATCAGTACTTGCACAAGGACTGCAACATATTTATTAATAGAACACTCTTTTTACATCAACCAACATACTACAAACTTCCGAATCATCTTGATCTTTATTGCATTTTCACTCTCTCAATCCAACGTTTTCCTCTATTTTCCGACTCGAGGTCACGATATTCGCCTATCTTAACCTTACATTGATTCCATCCAAGCAAAACAACTAAAGGAATCCAATTCTTACATATATATATTTAAAGATAGCATTTACTGTTAAATAAACAAAAAACATGGTAACAGACATTGAAAGTATTTAGCGTTTTACGACGCGAGAGGAACTATTTGAAACTTCTGCCTGCCCGCATACACATATAGCTACAGACGGACCCTCCAGCTTCACAGCCAGTTTGAGAGTTCAACACTGTGGTCCATTGTAAATTAGATTCAATATAGGGGACACCATGGAAAAAGTCCTGGTTTCTTCTTTGTAGCACTTAAAATGAGGGTGAAATGAGAAGGGGAAGAGACGAAATCTCTAAATCCGTGGTTCTGGTGCAATATTGGCTGGACAATATACCACAGACGTGGAAATGGAAATAACTGTTTTCATAATGGTAAGTTATAATCCAAATTTTCCTGACAAACAAAAGCAAAAAGTCAGTCTTTTTCTCAAAGTAGCTCAAAAAATTTTCCAATTGTCTAAAGGTGAAGAGTAAAAAAAAAATAAATTTTTCCACTTTTCCCTCCGAGGAAATCTAAATTTTTGCCAAGTTGGCATTTGAAATTGCATGAATTTCCGACTACCCAACGAATTAATCATTCATCCCTTTTTTTTCCGAGTTTAACAAGAATTTCCCCAACTTGGAACTTTATTTTTCTGATTAGGGGAGACTCCTTCCCCACCCCCCAAAGGCAGGCTTTGGGCTGGACAGTATGCAACAGATGTGGAAACGGAAATAACTGCTAACAAAATGGGCAGTTATAATCACAAAATTTTTCGACCAACAAAAGCAAAAATGTCGGTCTTTTCCTCCAAGTAACTCCCGATTTTGTTAATGTCAAAAATTTTTCCAACTGTCTAATTGGTGAGGAGTTAATAAAAAATTATTCCACCTTTTCCCCCAAAATAATCTAAAATTTTGCCAAGTTGGCAAATGAAATTGCATGAATTTCCAGCTACGCAATTAATTATTCATCCATTTTTTTTCGAGTTTAGCAGAATTTTTCCAACTCAGAGCTTGATTTTTCTGATTGGGGGAGAGACTCCCCCTGTCCCTCCCATAAGGCCGGCCTTGCATGTTATAACTATTGAAGTTTGCGGTAGCTGAATCATTTCTTTTTCACCTTGTTTAGCACAACATAACCCTTGCTGCCTCAAGTCATAAAAATCAACCTACCCACAAAAAAATAGATAAATTATTTATATATATATATATCAGAAGAAACAATAATCAAAACAATACTGTGTCTGGATTGATTTTGTCATATAACTTCAAGACTAACAAGACCCTTTC
>QLNU02014857.1:38849-65523 GCA_006491805.2 Dysdera silvatica
ATAAACTTGTGTGGAAAGCATTGGAAGATACATTTATCCAGCAGTGGAGAGATAATGGTTGAATATGACATATATATATATCATCATCATCATATTCAACCATTATCTATCCACTGCTGGATGAAGGTCTCTCCAAATGCTTTCCACACAAGTCTATCCTGGGCCATTCGTTTCCACGTCACCCCAACCTGTTTTCTTATTTCATCCACCCATCTAGTTTGAGGACGTTTTCTAGGTCTTCGGTGGTCTCTTGGAATCCAGTTCAGAATTTCTGTTGTCCATCGTTGATCAGTTCTTCTTGCAATATGCCCAGCCCATCGCCATTTCAGCCCTTTTACTTTAACAATGATGTCCTCTACTCTAGTTTGCTCTCTCACCCAAGTGTTTCTTTTTCGATCTCTCCTAGTTATTCCAAGCATGCACCTCTCCATGCTCCTTTGCGTTGTCTGTAACTTTCGTATTGCTCCAACTGTTAGACTCCATGTCTCTGATCCATAAGAGAGGACTGGCAATACACACTGGTTGAAGACCTTTCTTTTTAGACACAAAGGCAATTTCCCCTTCAGGATAAAACTGTTTCTTCCAAATGCACTCCAGCCAAGTTTAATACGTCTGTTGAGTTCTTTCATAATGTTGCCATCCATTGAAATCAGCTGGCCAAGGTAAATATATGAATCAGCAATTTCTAGCTCAATGTTGTCAACTTGTATTTTTGTTTCCTCTACAAAATTATTGAACATGATCTTAGTTTTTTGTAGGTTCATCTTGAGTCCAACTTCTTTACTTCTAGTTGAGAGCTCCTGTACCATGTCTTGGAGTTCTGATGGGTTCGTTGAAAAAATAACAATGTCATCAGCAAACCGCAAATGATTTAAATATTCACCATTTATTTTTATTCCCTTGTTATTCCAATTTATCTGCTGAAAAATCATCTGTAAAGCTGAAGTAAAAAGTTTTGGAGAAATGGTATCTCCCTGCCTCACACCTTTACCAATTTTGATAGCTTCGGTATCTTTATGTAACCGAAATTTTGCACTTGCATTTTTATACACACGTTTCACCATGTCAATGTACACATCCTCAATGTCTGTTGATCTTAAAGAGTTGATGACTGCTGATGTTTTAATAGAGTCAAAGGCCTTCTCATAGTCAATAAATGCAACACACAATGGAAGTTCATATTCATGTGTTCTTTCAATTAATTCTCTTAATACTTGAATATGGTCCACTGTACTGAATCCACTTCGAAATCCAGCTTGTTCTCTTGGTTGAGCTGCATCTAATTTTTTCTGCAGGCGATGTGTTAGCACTTTTGTGAAGATTTTATAAATAGCAGGTAACAAGCTAATTGGTCGGTAATTTTTCAAATCCTCTTTATCACCTTTTTTATGCAAAAGAATTACTGTTGCAGAATCCCATTGGTTTGGTATGTTACCGCTGTTAAGACATTTGGTAAAGAATTTTGCAAGTATGTCTTCTACATATTCTCCAGCTTCTTTTAGGATATCTAATGTAATACCATCATCGCCAGGGGCTCTTCCTTTCTTCATACTTTTTATTGCAAATGCTACTTCTTCTTTTAAGATTTTAGGAGCTGTTCCTTCGACTATCTCAGAGTCTTCGTTTAATCCACTGTTACTTTCATATAGTTTTTTGTAGAATTCTTCAACTCTTCTAAGTATTTCTTCCCTATTTCTTGTTACGGTGCCATCCTCTCCTTTTAATGCAATGATGTGTTTCTTCCCAACAGATAAACTTCCTTTAACAACCCTAAGGCTCTTGTTATTTTCAATGGCTTTCCTTACTAGCTCACAGTTGAATTTTCTTATGTCTTCTTTCATGCTTTTGCGCAGAGTTTTACAAAGTTCTATGTACTCAATCCTGGAACTGGTATTTCGATTGTCCACCTTCATATCTCTTCGCCTTTTCATGAGCTGTTTCGTCTTCTCAGATAATTTGCTATTGTGCTTTTTACAGGTTACACCACCAATTTCCCCAGCAGTTTCAACTATTGTCTTAACAATGTTTTCATTTGCTTCTGAGATATCACTTTCATCAATAAGTCCTTCCAGTGCAGAAAAGCGATTTTTTAATTCCAACTTGAATGCCTCGGTATTTACTTTCAGTTTCATTAGATCCACCCTCTTACTTACTTGTTTCCTAATGAGCTTCTGTCGTTCTAATTTAGTATTTAAGTGCACTTTACATCTCACCATTCGATGATCACTTCCAGTATTAAATCTGTTCAGTACGCTGCAATCTTCAATAATTGATTTCTTGTTTGCCAGGATATAGTCAATTTCACTAGTTCCCCCATTTGGGTGTTTCCATGTCCATTTTCTTTGCGGTTTCTTCTTAAAAAATGAATTCATGATGCTAAGGTTTTCAGCTTCTGCAAATTCGATGAGTTGATCGCCACGTTCATTCCTTTCCCCATATCCGTATTTACCAACCGATGTCTCTCCTTGTTCCTGTTGTCCAATTCTTGCATTGAAATCCCCCATGATGAGCTTGATATGTTGTTTCCCCTTGGTATGTAGCTGTTTGATTTCTTCATAAAATTCTTCAACCTCTTCGTCGGTATGGCTTGATGTTGGTGCATATACCTGTACTATCTGAAGTTGGTATCGCTGGGTTAGTTGAACAACGAGCCTCGCTGCTCGATCTGATGTACTTTCAACTTCCAGAAGACAGTCTTTAATTCTTTTGTTGATTAAGAAGCCAACACCACTTGTTCTTCCAGTTTCCGTTCCTCTATAATAAAACAAATGTCCACTTTTAAGTTCCACCAACTCTTCACCTTTTCTTCTAACTTCACTGAGTCCTACAATGTCCCATTTGATCTTGTCAAGTTCTTCTTCCAATTCCTGAAGTTTTGCTTCAGAAGCAAGGGATCGTCCATTATACGTTGCCAAGGTCAATAACAAACGGCAGCCTGGGCCATTCCAGTGATTCTTAGCACCCCCTGCTTTCATGCCACACTGACCGCTGCCTTGATCAGGAGCACTCCAGCACCTGGAGACTAGGGGCCATGGTTTCTGGTGTGTCAACATAATGGAGGAATTAGCCATAATTTCACCACGCTGGCTAGACGGGTTGGTGAATTAGCCCTCCCCTTCCGCCTTTCTATCCGTGCAGCAAATATTAATTTGCCACATAAATAGAAAGCTCAGCCTGCACCACTTGAAGGCGGGGTAGGACACTAGGTTACTGGCCTGGCCGGTTCCACACATCGTCACATACGTTCAGCGTGTGGGTCTCCTTCCAGTTAGATACCAGCAACCCTTTTGCAGGCCATATATATATATATATATATATATACTTTTCAAATTTATATCATGTTAAACAGAACAGATTTTTATTCAAATGTTGGTAAACTTTTTCAGTTGTTCCCCTTTGCAGTAACCTAAGTTACTACATTAAATTTAATACTGTGAACTTAAAAAATATGAGTAAATTAATAACATTTCTATCAAAGTGTAGCTTTTTATTAGTTTCTTGAACATTTCAAGTGAATATTTGGTTTTCTATTATTCTTTGCTGATGTATTTACACTTCAAGGTCAGTATATTTGTCTAAATGTACGGTAAGTTACCGTGGAAAAGCCCCCCCCTTGTGATGCAATTTTGTATATATATTCACATGAACAGAGCCGTGCTTAGTGGGGTGCGAGCTGGGCGGTAGCCTAGAGCCGCTAAAATTTAGGGCAGCCAAAAAGCGAAGTATCAAGAAATTAGTGTTTAGCAGCCCCATATACTTTCGATAGAGTATTTGGTCAATTGACTTTTTTCGTGTGACGTCATACTTCCCATAATGCTCATGCAGCTTCTAAGTGGCAGTCAAAATAAATACACGTGTTATTATTCAAATGCGTTAGCATCTGTAACCTACCGGGTTATCACGTTTATTGCGGTGGTTTTCGACACTTGGCTGCAAAAAGCTAGAAAAATTACTTTGCAAGTTATAATAGTATTATAAAACCGGGTTTGTTCATTGAGTTAGCTTTTCAATAATTCGTTATAGTTTAATAATTATAGTAATAATTTATAATGATTCGTATTTTAATTAATCTTTATCTCCTATTTTTAATTTAACTTCATTGTCTTCTCTTTATCTTTACCCACAGCTTTTATACCAGATTGGAGAACTTTATTTTGTAATGTTAAACTCTGTTCAATCGTTTTTCGTTGTGTTAAGTCAAAACGTTTTTAAGGGCCGCTAAACTCTGCTTTGCCCAGGGCCGCCAATGCCAAATTGGCTATACGACAGCTAACCATAAGAAATATGCATCCAGTTTCAACTCAAATTAAGAGCATTTGAAAAAACTATGAACAATAATAAATAAGCATCCATGGTTGTCAAAATAGAGGGAAATGGACTAATTAAAAAAAATAATATATATATATATATATATATATATATATATATATATATATATATATATATATATATACAGCAAGTAGCGGCCCTAGACTTTTCAGTGCTCTGGGCCATTTATTTTTGTGGGGTACATATTTTGGAAAGGAGCTTTACCGGGGAGCCTGGGGATATGAAATAGACCCCTGAGAAAAGGGGACTTGGGGGGGGCCCCTCCCTCCGAAAAATTTTAGAAAATGGACTCTTTAAAACAAGGTTTTTAAGCCATTTGATGGGAGATGGTAAATAGTTTTGTCTTCTTCTGATCCGTTGTTAATAACAAGAATCTTAATTTGATAAAAGTATAACAAATGAATTGTAAGAACAATAAATATCATTTTAGCGTTATTGAAATTCGAATAAATTACGTTTACGTTTTATAATGAATGGGAGTCTACAATTTAATGACAAACAGTTTATCTTACAAGTGTGTCAATAATAAAAGAGACGGCGTGGGGCCCCAAGACTAGTGGGGACCTGGGCAGTTGCCCGGATTGTCCATCCCTGGAGCCACCTCTGTATACAGCTAACCGACTGCTTCAGTAATAATCAGGAAGGTAAATTAAATGACCTGAAAATTGACGATGTCAAATGTAAAGTGGGCCTTATACGATCAGTAATAATAATACAATTACTTGTAACGTTGTTACTTCCAAAAACGTCTTGCTACATTACTTTTCAATCTTACAGGTCACTTAAAATTGTTTCAAATAATCTGTAATTTTGAAAAGCAATAAAAAGGTAATGAAGCGAGGCTTTTATAGGTAATGATGCCACAGGTAATGGTATTATTATTGATCATGTAAAGTCCACTTTTTTTAAACTTACAAGGAAAGAGCCCGAGCTGGACGCCGCCGATTTTAATGAAAGTGGTCTGATTTGAAAGCTCTTAAAAAATTGTTAGACCTATATTCAAGTGTTTTTCCGCACGGGCCTTAATATAGATGCCAGAGGCAAAAGAAGGACAAAATTAGGGGCATTTTCGGGGATTTCAAACGGTTGTATTTCGGTTAAAATTTAGAGATATAGATTAAGTTCTGATACATTGTATATATCTTTCAAATATATCGAATACACGCTTCAGGATTTTTTAGATAAAACATTATTGAATCTAATTTTTCAATTCTGAACATCGCCTCTATTATTGATATCCATTAAAAGACTTATTAGCAATTCGGCGAAATCATTGGCGATATTTCCAGAAAGATGTTGAAAACCGACTTGCTCTTATCATTATCTAACCTGAACCTGTAAGAGTAGAGAGAGATATTTTGCGGCAAACGCAGTAAATAATAATTGCATTTTTCTGCATATTGTTGTGGTTAAATTTAACGTGTATTATTTGATCAGAATAAAAAATTATCCGATTTTTTTTTATATTTTTGAGAAATCTGTTTTTGTTTTTGTAAGTAACAAATATTCACTTTCGCTAACGTTCTTTGCAACTAAAGTCATAATAATTGTCAAGACGTTATAATTTCCTAAACAATTTTTCTGTAATTTAATATAGATCTGAATAAAACGAAAAACGTAGTTCATATCGTTCAAACACACATATACATTACTCATACACAACATGCTCATCCTATAATACAAGAAAAAAAAAATGAAAATCATTTCTGTAGAATAATGCAATCCCTCTTTTACTATTCCAGAAAACGAGTGATACAAGATGAAGAAAGTAGTACATTCCAACGCAGTGACGCACCCATGGGGGGAGGAGCGATGGGGCCCAGGATCCAAGGGCCGGGCCTTGGGCTGACCAAACGGAAAAATTATTTTGATATTGCTCTTGGAAAAAAAAAAAAAAAATTGCACAGAATACAACCGCCTTACTAATTAATATGACAGTTGAAAACTTTCTCGGTGAATTTCTCAGTGTTAACCCATCCTCCCCACACACAGCTTTGAAAAAATTTTGTATGGCACTGCCCCCCCCTTGAAAAATTCTGAGTGGTCCACTGTTCTGACGCAAGGTAGTTTTTGGGGTATTAGGAATGCAAGTTATTGAACGAAGATTATACTCTTCGTATGAAAAGATATTAAATAATTATAAACAATAAATACACGATGTTTCCCACGAAGAGTAAGATCTTCGATCATTTGTATCTTTAATGTGTGAATTATATTTGTGAGTTTATATTTCAATCTCCTTTTAAACGTTTCATACATATTCAATAATACAAACGCAAACAGCCAGCTTTCTAGAAAGATCGCCATTGATTTCACCAAACTGCCAAGAAGTCTTTCGATAAATAGCAGTAATAGAGGCGATATCCAAAATTACAAAATAACATTTAATAATGTTTTATCCGAAAAATCCTGAAACAAGTATTCGATATATTTGAAAGATGCATATAATGCATCAAAACTTAATTTTTAGCTCTAAATTTTAACCGAGATACAGCCGTTTGAAATCTTCAAAAATGCCCCAAATTTTGCCCTTCTTTGGCACCTGACATCTATATTAAGGCCCATGCTGAAAAACGCTCAAATACGTGTCTAACAATTTTTTGAGAGCTTTCAAATGAGACCACTCCCATTAAAATTGGCGTCGTCCAGCTCGGGCCCTTCCCTTGTTAGAAACGAAAAGAGGTCATTAAAGAACTAGGCTTATGAAAGGCAATTAAAAACATAATAAAAGTAAGATCCATCAATGTAAGTTGATAATTGACCAATTGTTGTTGTTATCTGTCACCTAAAAAAGCGCAGTTATTCTCGAAATTTTTAAGGTATGACTTCTGAAGCAAAATATTACTACTTACGGGAAGATTAAAAACCATGCAGAACTACATTTCCACACAAAATTAAATCCTTTTCATCATAGTTCTTAAATTTTAAATTACTTGCTGCAAATTGCGCATTTTTGCAGCCTTTCCTGCAGCATTTACAGCATTTCATGAATAAAGCAAAACCTCAATGTCAACAATGCAGAAACAATTCGCGATTAGCGGCTAGCAATGCTTGATGCCATTAAACCAACTATTTACTTGAAGTGTAAAAAAAAAATCGCTTTTAAAAACGGAAAATCCTAATATTATTATACAAAAAATAAAATAAAAATAAACCAAATTTATTTAGTGAGCTTATTTATCATTATTTATTTTTATAAAATTTAAAACATAATCTCTACATTATGCCAAAGTGCATACACTGATAATTTTAAACCTTCATCGTATTGTATACTGCAATAACTAGAAAATGTTTTTCGCTCAAATTTATTTCGAATAGATTGTAAATCTATAGTTATAGTTATTAATTTTACTCTCAGCAGACAAACACTTGGGCACTAAACAGGCAGAGAACAAAATCTGTACTTCTCAAATTATCGATTTTCCTCAAATTTTTAAAACAAAAATTTATACTGGAAGACGGAAAAAAATGTGAGCAATATTACACTGCATTAAAAATTACTGAGTTACCTAATTACCCATCCTGCGATAATTTCTGCAAAAGCGTCGCAAAGACATGATTCGAGTTTTGGATCTTTTCCTTCCTTCATTTCATGTATCCCAATTGTCTTCAAGGCTTTTTTCTTTTCACTCACGATTTATACTTCGCGGGAACCGGTCATTTTCGCTGATCATTTTCTGTTTTGGTAACACATGACTCATCGTCTGTTCACACACTATTATTTGAGCTTCGCCCCCCCCACCGGGCACCCATTCCTGACAGAGGAATATTAAGCTGCCAGTTGTGACCAATACTCCTTATAAAATACGCACAGCAAGACAAGTCAAGAATAGTGATATTCAAGTAAACAAATAAAAATGTTTACGAGTAGGGTATTGCGGTCATGCTTGAATTTGAAAAGAATATCCAATACCGGCTATCGGACAATAGGTTCCTGGCACAAATCTTTTCTTTATAGTTCTCCTCCTTTAACAAGTGCGATAAATAATAAAGTAAGTGTCTATTCGATATTTGCCATTGAGCTTGTAACCATTGGTGTATCTAGTCTGCATGTCTAGGGGGAGGCCATGCCTCCTCTCACCCCCAATGTTTTCCCCCAGTACTATTTTGCATTGACGTACGCGGAAAGTTTATAAGGGGGGTGTAGAGCTTCAACTCATATATTCCTATGGCGCTAGTACAGACTCCGTCCCAGATCGTTTTTAGTGGCAAGTGTTTCCAACACGCATGGCAACTTTTTCCTCACTTGCCGTCATGTTACAAGGCCCCGTCTCTTTCCCTTCACTAATCATCCCTTTTCCTAATATTGTTTCGGGCAGTGCACATCGAATGTGATCTGAACTGTGACGTCCCCCCAGTTTG
The DNA here is from genome assembly GCA_006491805.2 of Dysdera silvatica. NCBI lineage: Eukaryota > Metazoa > Arthropoda > Arachnida > Araneae > Dysderidae > Dysdera > Dysdera silvatica. Next base: position 47,541 of record QLNU02014857.1, read on the forward strand.
GTCCCTTTGATTCAGGAAAGTGTACTAAATGCGTGTAAAATACTAATTACGACGTAATATTAATTCAGCCTTTGCCTTTTACTGATTCATCCACGTTAGGCTTAGCATTCAATCGCATTTACTCCTTGCAATCCAGGCACTCATACTCAAAACCTATTATACCTACTTTCAAAGTTCAGTCCAACACACTTTTCTACCCTTTCGGCCGCCATATTTCCAATTTCTGAACAAACACACTCAAAATAACGATGAAGCACGTTCAAAGCCTCTTTCCACCTTCCAAGATAACTGGCGTAGGATACTACACCCTGTATGACATCCCACAAAACGCGTCATATATATATTCTCTGATGTCACAAGCCCTCCTACTGTGATTTTCTTGAGGAGAAAAGCGCTATTGGGACGGATTCTGTACTTCCACCTATTCGTATGTTAAATATACAAAATTTCATTATAATGTGGGGGGTTTACAACGCCATCAACACCCCTTGCATACGCCAATGCTACTGTATTATTTTCGTTTTTCTAGGTAGGGTTCTAAGCTACTTCTGGCTCCTTCTAGTTACGCCAATGCTTGTAATCTGTCGTTCAGTTGGAATTTTTGCTTTGAAAGGGCAGTGACATACGCAGAAAGGTGCTTCAAAGGGCCGTATGGACCTAGAATTTTTTTTTTTTGTATTTAAATTTACGTATGACATTTTCTTAGCGTAAAATGGATGAGGTGCATTCCTTTTCCATGGTCTCGTAGAACAAGTGTCGTTTTTCTGTCGGGGCACAGAAAACAGGACATCTTCAAGAAAAACATTTTTTTTGGAGAGGAGATCCAAGCTGCCTAGTTCATTTTCGAAAGTCTAAATAATATATATCTAAGAATACTTTCCATTACTTTGCTTTTTTCAAATGGCAACACTGATTCCAAGATGGCCACCATCAGCTGAATCCCATGTAGTTAAAACAGTGCTGACTTCATGAGCTCCCACTTTATTTTGTGTTATACTTAAAGACACTTTTACTGCTTCAGTATAATATGTAAGTATATTCTCTATTAAATACATTGTTTCAAAAGGTTTACTTCAATTTAAACTGTGTATATTTAAAAATTCAAGTTAATACAAATGTATATCCCACACATGACAGAAATTGCAGTATTTTTTGTAATTAGTATTGTACCAAGTAGTAGTTTAGCTTATTACCATGCAAGTTTATAAGTGACCTAAATATGTATAAATTATGCTTAAAATATAAAATACGAATCTCATTTCTGAAATTCATTATAGCACATTTTATTCTGTCCCACATGTGATGTCAAGTGTGGGACATTTCAAATATAAATATTTTCAAGTAGAGAATTTTATTGTTATAACTAGAAAATGATTTCAAATAAAATATCAGTTGATAAGTAGGGAAGAGTGGGGAATTTTTTTACGTTTAAATTTTGTAGTAAAATTAATGGTAAAAAAATATTTTATATTTAAAATTTTCATTGAAAATTAGAAATGGGCCTTCATACCCACTCTCCCCTATACATATATAGTTCTAATCTTTTAAAAGTCAAAAGTATCCATTAAATTGCAACTTTACACTTAGGCCTAAGTACGTATTACTGCAAAACATTTCCAAAATACAGATATTTAAACATTTACTTTTGTTTTAGAAAGAAAAAATGGCAGACAAAATAAGTAGCAGCACAACCAGTGCCAGTAGAATGCGGAAAATGAGGAAAAAGTTAAAGAGAGAGAACCCAGACTACCAAAAAGGGGAAAACAGAAGAACATCTGAATTAAAAAAAAAAAAGAAACAGAGAGAGGGACAACAGATAACTGAAGAAGACTTTAAGAATCTTAGAAGGTATGAGCTAGAAAGAAAAAAAATTCAAAGGGAAAAAAAAAGAAAGCTAATAAAAATGCAGATAAACCTACACCTGTAAATTCCCCTAATTCTTCATATGGTCCCGTCTCTGTCAAGTGTCCATATTTGAGTCCTCAGGCCTTTGGCAAACAATTTAGAGGACAGTAAGATCACTTCCCAAATCTCCTCGGAAGCAGACATCTGTTGTCAGCGGGCTGGCTAAATGTGTAAATATTTCGTTGGTTAATAAAATGAGTAATAGAGTATCAGGCTCTTCAAATATATAATATTCACAAGGACTTCTCAGATGATGTTAACTTTTACTTTCCTGCAGACATAGTGTATACTTGTCCAGGTTTAAAGGATAACATGACTGTGTGGCAAAGTGGAAAAAGTTGGTACTACGGAAACACTACCTCACTATGTTTCTAAAGGAAGACTTTTTCATATTCAAAGAAGAAAACCCAAACTTTGAAATTGGGTTTTCAAAGTTTTATTCATTGCATCCAGAGAATGTTCTTTTACTCAAAGACACTCCCTCTGAGCATGTAAATGTATAATTCATGAAATTTTTTTATTTAAACTCAAAGCTTTACATATCATGTACACAAATGCCTTTTAGGAAAGCATTTTATGCAATACAAGTACCAACTTACAATGTTGGCAAAATTGTTGCAAAAACTGTTGTGATGGAAAGTTGTTTTGCTCACCAGTAATCCAGAAAACCTCATTATTTGGAAAGTATGGGGAAAAAAGTGACGGTAAAATTCAACTACATACTAAAGAATCTCAAGTTGAAGATATATATGAGATCTTAATTGAAGATCTGCCTAAAATGATGAGTCATGTCAATCTAAACAGGATCCAGCATTCTGAATTTGAGAAAGATAAGAAAGAAGAAACAACACAAAGTTTGCAAATTCACTTTGCAATGTCATTTGCATATGAGTATCAGAACGAAGTACAAAGTGCACTATGGTCACGAGCAAGTGTACTTCTATTCACGACTGCAACTTTTTATAAAAGTGTCAGACCTACCTCATATGTTACGATGCATCAAATAAAGACACTATTTCTGTTTTCGTAGAATTCCTTTGTGAAGAAATTTTTAAATCGAGTAACGTACAACCAAATGAAGAGGTCATTTGGAATGATGGGCCCTCATCCGAATTTGAAAACAAATACATGGCTAAACTTCTATGTATGTTCTCGGGAAAAGTACATGGGGAACAAATTTCACATCGAAGTACTTCTCTACTTCTCACCGTAAAGGAGTGGGAGGTAATATAAAGAGATTTGTACACCAAAAGACGATGAGCCAAGGTGAGATACACACTGTCCAGTCTGCCAAAGATTTTGCTAACTTAGCAAACCAATGAGAGAAATATGAGCGATACACTGCGCAAAAATAATATTTAAAACAAATTACACACAAACGCAGTTTAATTTAATTAAATTAAACTGCTTTTGTGTGCAATTTGTTTTAAATATTAGCAAACCAACTTACACACAGTACAAGGATCTTCTACATTGGAAATGAGCACATAGAGAAGAAACCATGGAACAACATAATTCCAATTACTGGTATATCAGGTTTCCACATAATTAAATCAAAAGGAAAGGGTGCCATCAACTGTCGAACCCATTCTCTTTCAACTGAAAATATCACCTTTGGAAACAGCAATTCACCATATTTGATTATGGATGAAGACCTTGCATTCGGAAAATGTGTCATTGTAAATTATGAGGACAAACTCTATCCAAGGGAAATTACCAAAAGAGGAGAAAATGGTACATTTGTAATAAACGTGATGAAAGAGTAAAAAATCGGGCTACTTCAAGTGGCCAAAACATCGTGATGAAATTCCTTACAAATGTGAAGATATAGTGAAGGTTATTTCAGCACCAATTGTTACTAATAATAGAGGCTCTTACAAATTTGTTGACCTGTAGACTGTAATCAAACATTACGAAGAAAATGCTATGATTTAAATACTTGATATTTCTGTTTGTGTTGACGTATTTCATGCATTTCTCTTTTAATATATATTTTTATTATTACTAAAAGAAGAAAAAATCCAATAATATTAGTTATTTGCTGTTACTGTTTATTCATATATATATTATAATACTAGTTCAGTACTTTCACATTAAATAAACTTCTTGGAATTAATAAAGCAATTGTATTTTTTTTAAGTGACAAATCAAATTACGCAATGTCTCGCATGTGACGGAGTTGTTCCATGTGTGACATTTATTTAGAAAAAAATTACCTGGGTATATGCGTAGCTTTCCCCAATAAAAACATTTAGGGATAATTAATATGAACCTAGGAGATGCATAAAAAAGTGCTGAAGTCACATGATTACAGCATAATCAGAGAAATTTTTGTTTGAAGGTGATATAATGAAAAGTCCTGTCAAATGGTGTGTCCTGCATGTGACAGTTCGGTTTAATTAAAAAACTTGGGATTTAAAAAGTTTATGAAAAGATTGTGCTTATAAAATCACCCTACTCAAGTACTTTCTTCAGACTGTAACAAATTCTAAAACTTCATTCTTACAAAAAATATCTACAAGCAAATATAGTTTAAAAAGTAGTCTGAATGTCCTGCACGTGACAGTTGAATGGCCCGTCCGTAGAAGTTCGCATTTCTCGGAAAATTTAAAATCCTGACACAGCATGTTGACCTTTGCTGACTTTGTGCTCTAATATTACAAACAAGCACCCTCCCCCAAATTTATTTCTGAGTATGCTACTGTTCAAGGGAATAATTTTTTAGTATTATATATATATATATACACTTATTTTAATGTATTAAAAGCTCAGTAGTAGTTTACAGTTTTTCAGTATTACATATAGTGCTCATAAACCTTTAAAACTTGGTTGCAGTGTAGCATGGTTTCAATCACCTTTCACTCCAAGCAGACCCTTTATTTTCAGTCATGAAATGTTTACCATTCAATAGAACACATGCAAAACCACCTCGTTAGTGTTCATAAATTTTAATGGGGAGGCTCGTTGCTGAATGCAGACAACAATGTATTTCCAGGCAGGTTTTGACATTTAGTGTAACCAACAGCCAGAGGCAGATTGGCAAAAGGAAGAAAGTCAATAATGACCGGCATACAGAGATGCATTGATCATACTGGTGTTGTCATTTAACATCAGCTGTCAATCGATCTGCCCCAGGGTGTGAAAACAGTCGATGGATGGAACGGAAGAACACCCCAAGCAGGGGTTTATCTGAGATTCATAAACTAGGGAGGTGTTCAAAATTTTTAGGGTGGTGTAGATTAAATTTTGGGTGTGTTTAGATGTGTTTAGCTTTCATTTAGGGGTGTATCAAAAATTTGGAGAGGTGTAAGGGGATGTGTATAAATCACTGACCCCAAGGCCTAATGCTCCTACAGGAGTGCACCGAGTCCTGTATGACTGGTGCAAGGCACTGTGGAGCAGCAAGTAGAGGATAGGTGTAGACAAGTCCCAAATCCAGAGTGCACAGACAACCTTCCATTTTTGTCTTAACAGCCTGGACAATGTCCTGTAACACTCACGGGCAGAGTCGAGCCCTCCCAAAGTGTTCACCGCTACATGAGCAGTTGAGTACGAACCAAGGCCTGCCAGCCTGGAACTTAAGAACGTTTGCACAATTTCATAGCCAGAAACAGTCTCCCTAAAACCATCCCCATACACTTGCACAATGGTTTTCCCTCAGTTGCAGAACTGAATTCATTAGTAGCTCCCATTAATTTTTTTAATAAAATCACAGAGCAAGGGAAAACATGTGTAGTTAATAGATACTTTCTCCATAGTCTTGGCTCTTACCCTGCTTCATAGCTTGTAAGTTTTAATTTTTAACCTTAGCTTGCCCAATATCTAAGGATTTATTATCTTCATAATGTGACAGAGCAATTAAATACTCTGATCAAGGAACAAAGCTAAATTCCTCCTTTTGATTAAGTATTTTAAAATACCTGTTTTCAATCTTCTTAAACTATCCAATTTACGGACATCGCCTGGGACTTCCTAATTCTTTGATACATACAACCTAGTTGTATAAAAATGTGTAAATAAAACTTAGAGACCAGTCAGCAGTATCTACTGCTAGTTCTACCTTCGATTCCTTTACTATGTCACAGGCATAGGTGTACATAGAAAGTTCATAAAAGGGGGTTATAGGCTCAGTAGAAGGGATTACAGAGTTACAATTCATATATTACTATGTTAAATACACAAAATTTCATTGCAGTGGGGGAAACACCCCCCCTGTGTACATCAGTGGTCACAGGATGTAAAATATGCAGACTATGAAGGTTTCACTACATGTATTTCACTGAATGGTTTTTAGTAAAATCAATTAAAATGCTCTCTAAATTTTGCTGTCTGAGAAAGTTTTGTTTCTCTCAGACTTCCATTTTTATCGATACCTCATTTGGAATCCCTTGATAGGCCTGAATGACATATATCGTTAACTCTGTAAAACAGTGGTGTTATTGTTAAATATTCAGGGTATCTATGGATCTGGAAAACCTTGAAGAGACAGGAGAAGTTATTTCTAACTGGAAAAATCAGTGAAATTTGAAATACAAAGGCCAAAATCAGGGAAATTTGAAAGTCATTGTTATAATAAATAACTTATTAAAATAATTTTCCTGAACTGTGCTTTTCATACCACATTACCTACTGAAAAATTTGAAAAACTTGTACTTTTGACTAAACTTCTTCCAAAAGTTACCATTTTGCACCAAAACTAATATAATTTATATAAAATTATTAAGCCTATATATCTTTTAAAAGAAAATGTTTGCCAAATATATTTATATATTTAGCATTTGATTTGAAAAATGGATATTGGTGGAATTTACTTCAGAACGTAAAAGTGTACTTTGAGTTTGTGAGACAGATCATTGAGCAACTAAGCCATAGTACCGCAACAGTTAAGTTTTTGAAGAAATCTGGTCTTAAATTTGTTTGGCCTACAGAAGAAAGCATTGCTGTAATTGATAAGCTTCAAATAAGAAAAGTACTATTCGAATCTACCACAGATTTACAAGTAAAAATCAGTTTTTCTGAATTAGATTTGTAAAATCCACCTTTCTCTTGAAAATTTTCCTCTACATGTACCAAAAAACTGGGTAAATAATTTTCAAATTACACCCCGAAGCTTTTGGCTCTTAATATTTTAGATTTTAAAATGTTTTTTAATGGCAGCTTTTAACTCTTTAAGCATTCCCCCCCCCCTCTCAGTGTACGAGATGGACCAGCTTAAGTTGATGCTTTAAAATACCTAAAAAAAATAAGCATTATACAAAAAGAAGTTTGAAACACAGTTGTTTATTTTTTCACACCGAATACGAATAATAAATATAGGGTTCTCTTCGAAGAAAAAAAAAACGAGTTTGACCTTCAAATGACCTTGAAAATACCCCCCTCCCCCAGTAAAATATAGATGATGAAAAACACTTTTCCCCCTTTAAGACAAGCAACTTTTGTTTTAAACATTTTTTTGTAAAACGCTTATTTTTTTAGATACTTTACAAAGCTTGTATACTTATACAAAGCCTATATATATCTTACAAAGCTTATATGCAAAGCTTTATATACTTTTACAAAGCAAATTTAACTTAAGCTGGTCCACCCAGTATTTAACAGCAGGGAACGTTACGTCCATCCGAAACACCAAATTGTTACGTCCATAACAAATTGATTTGTCTTTATGTTAATTACTACTAGTCACATCTACTAAAGCTTTACTATTCCTAAAAGCTCAAAGTCTTCTGAACAGACATAGAAAAGTAAATTTTAAAAAACCATGCATAACTCACAAAATTATATGGATTATTGCTACATGAAATTTATACTGTTTTCTGACTTACGTCTGTAACAGGTTATTTTTTTAATTACCAGTTTCCATAATAGATTAAACTTTACATAAAATGCAGATAACATAAATACCACCACAGTCCATTTCTAAAAAAAAACCTAGCTGCTTTGAATTATCCTTTGAATAGTAAATTATAAATTAAAAATTATCCTTTGAATTATCTAGATATGGAGATTTAAAGTGTGCAGAACGTTACGTCCGTAACGCTGGAATTGCTCATAAGCTTGAAAAGAAAAGTGTTTTTAGCTAAATTTTCTAATCTGTAAGAGATTTTGATCATACAAATCTCTTTTGCCTTATATATAGTCATACACACTTTAAATGAAATAGAAGATGAAGCATCAGCTTTGCGATTATATAGTTAAACTCTTTTATAATGAACTCAAAAAGGGCTGGATGAAAGTGTTGCTGTAAATATTTAATTAATGCAAGTTTTTAGTGTAAAGAAATACACTTTTTAATACAGCTTTTGAATTTGTAAATTCACTGTAATTGAGTTATAAATGGCTTTGGGGTTTACATTAATGGAATTTATGGCCTTAAAACTTATTTTAATTATGTAAATTTTAGTGCATTGTTTATGGTAATTAGCGACTGAAATTCGATAAAGATTTGGTGTGGAAATCTGGAAAAGTCAAGGAAGTTTGAAACGGAATTTGTGTAGAACTCTGAATGATTGTATGTTGTCAATGTTAATTGAATGTACATTATTCTTCAGTCCTTATAACTTACTTTTAAAATTTTTCTCTCTCTCTCTCAATCCTTAGGAAAGACATTTATTTATTATAATGTTTGTTAAATTTTTTTAGGAGTTTCAAAATCTGCAGTTTTTGCCGTCACGCCAATCTGGATCATTTCATCTGCCATATACACTCAAGCATCTTGAAGAAAGGGTCTTGTTAGTCTTGAAGTTATATGACAAAATCAATCCAGACACAGTATTGTTTTGATTATTGTTTCTTCTGATATATATATATATAAATAATTTATCTATTTTTTTGTGGGTAGGTTGATTTTTATGACTTGAGGCAGCAAGGGTTATGTTGTGCTAAACAAGGTGAAAAAGAAATGATTCAGCTACCGCAAACTTCAATAGTTATAACATGCAAGGCCGGCCTTATGGGAGGGACAGGGGGAGTCTCTCCCCCAATCAGAAAAATCAAGCTCTGAGTTGGAAAAATTCTGCTAAACTCGAAAAAAAATGGGATGAATAATTAATTGATTGGGTAGTTGGAAATTCATGCAATTTCATTTGCCAACTTGGCAAAATTTTAGATTATTTTGGGGGAAAAGGTGGAATAATTTTTTATTAACTCCTCACCAATTAGACAGTTGGAAAAATTTTTGACATTAACAAAATCGGGAGTTACTTGGAGGAAAAGACCGACATTTTTGCTTTTGTTGCTCAGAAAAATTTGCGATCATAACTGCCCATTTTGTTAACAGTTATTTCCGTTTCCACGTCTGTTGCATACTGTCCAGCCCAAAGCCTGCCTTTGGGGGGTGGGGAAGGAGTCTCCCCTAATCAGAAAAATAAAGTTCCAAGTTGGGGAAATTCTTGTTAAACTCGGAAAAAAAAGGGATGAATGATTAATTCGTTGGGTAGTCGGAAATTCATGCAATTTCAATTGCCAACTTGGCGAAAATTTAGATTTTCTTGGAGGGGGGAGGGAAGGTGGAATAATTTTTTTTTTACTCTTCAACTTTAGACAATTGGAAAATTTTTTGACACTAGCAAAATCGAGAGCTACTTTGAGAAAAAGACTGACTTTTTGCTTTTGTTTGTCAGGAAAATTTGGATTATAACTTACCATTATGAAAACAGTTATTTCCGTTCCCACATCTGTGGTATATTGTCCAGCCAATATTGCACCAGAACCACGGATTTAGAGATTTCGTCTCTTCCCCTTCTCATTTCACCCTCATTTTAAGTGCTACAAAGAAGAAACCAGGACATTTTTCCTGGTGTTCCTTATATTGAATCCAATTTGCAACTGACCACAGTGTTGAACTCTCAAACTGGCTGTGAAGCTGGAGGGTCCGTCTGTAGCTATATGTGTATGCGGGCAGGCAGAAGTTTCAAATAGTTCCTCTCACGTTGTAAAACGCTAACTGCTTTCAATGTCTGTTACCATGTTTTTTGTTTATTTAACAGTAAATGCTATCTTTAAATATATATATGTAAGAATTGGATTCCTTTAGTTGTTTTGCTTGGATGGAATCAATGTAAGGTTAAGATAGGCGAATATCGTGACCTCGAGTCGGAAAATAGAGGAAAACGTTGGATTGAGAGAGTGAAAATGCAATAAAGATCAAGATGATTCGGAAGTTTGTAGTATGTTGGTTGATGTAAAAAGAGTGTTCTATTAATAAATATGTTGCAGTCCTTGTGCAAATACTGATCGTTCTGCTTTTTGCGAGAAAAAAGACGGCGGAACTAGGTTATATATAGATTATAGACAACTGAACAAAAAAATTTTGAAAGGTAGATTCTTGTTACTACTAATCGGATCATATCGGATAATCGGACATATTGGATCAGTTACACCATGCAGAAGTATTCACCACAATCAACCTGAAGAATTGATTTTTATTATGTCGACGTAGAAGAAGGAAGCAGAAATTACACCTCATTTGTGACACATGAGAGTCAGAGTGGAATGAAGATCAAGATGAGTCAGAAGTTTGTAGTATGTTAGTTAGTGTAAAATGAGTGTTTTATTAATAAATATGTTGCAGTCCTTGTGCAAGTACTGATCATTCTGCTTTTTGAAACCACCATCCCACATTTTTTGGTGTCAGAAGTGGGATTTGAACCCACACCTGGAAAACCGGACTGCGATTAAGACATTTTTAATGTCAAAAAATTTATGTAATAAATTTATATCAAAAAAGTTATACGGTAAATTTATATAATTTACTGACAAAAATAAAACCCTTAAGCGATCTAACGAGAGAGCCAGCTAAATTCGTATTCGATGCTCAGAAAAAAAAATGCATTCTTGGAACTGAAAGAGATACTTGCTACCCAACCTGTTCTACACCTTTTTAGACCAGAGAATAAGTTAGAATTGCACACCAACTCTAGGAAACATGGCTATGGAGCGATATTGTTACAGCAGTCTGACAAGAGAGAATACCATCCAATTCACTACATGAGTAAGAAAACATTGGTAGCAGAAGAAAAATACAGTAGTTATGAATTAGAAGTTTTGGTCATTATTGAAGCTCTAAAGAAATTAAGAATATGCTTCTTAGGAAAAAGCTTCAAGATAGTAACAGACTGTTCAGCTTTTCAAAAACCATGGACAAAAAGGATTTTATGACGAGGGTAGCTAGATGGGCATTATTCTTAGAAGATTTTAAGTATGAAATAATGCATCGGCCAGGTCGACAAATGAATCATGTAGATGCACGATATCCAGTCATGATTATTAGTATAGACCAAAGCGTTTCACATCGAATAAATACGGCTCAGGAGGAAGATGAATTCGTGAACACAGTGAAGAAACTACTTAAAAATAATACAGCCGGAGAGTACTCCGTGAAAAATAACATCCCTTGTAAATACGAAAACGGTAAAGAACTGATAGTAATCCCAACATCTATGCAAACCGAAATTATTCATAAAGCGCATGAGAAAGGCCACTTTGTTGTAGTGAAAATGGAAGAAATGGTAAAGCGCGAGTTCTATATATCCCATGTGAGGAAATGTACTGAAAACAATGCATTCTTGGCAACAAGAAATCCGGGAAGCTAGAATGGTTTTTAACTCCTATTTCAAAAGAATATTTGCCGTTATGCACCTACCACATAGATTCCATAGGACCTTTACCCTCTACCAATAAAAATTACTAACACATTTTTACTACTTTCAATAAATTCACATGGTTACTATATCCAGTTAAATTTATATCATCACGAGATGCTTTGGATAAACTTAAACTACAAAAAAAAGACTTTCTGGAATCCATCTGGGGTCATATCTGATAAGGGAACAGCATTTACGTCTAAAACATTTAATGACTACTGCTCTAGTTAAGGGATTGAACATGGATCGGTAACAACTGATATGCTTAGGGGTAATGGGCAGGTGGAAAGAATTCATGGAGTACTCATACCAGTTCTCATGAAGCTATCTATTACTGATCCTACCAAATGATATAAAGACGTTGATGATTTACAAACAATATTAAACAGTTTGGTTTCACACAGCACAAAGTGGTCACCGTTTGAACTCCTGACAGGAATAAAAATGAAAACACAAGATCACCTCTTCATTAGGGAGACTCTTGAAGAGGAAATGAAAGAATACAGGTGGGATGAAAGAGAGAAGATGAGGGATGATGTCAAGCAAAATATACTGAAAACCCAGAAAGAAAATAAAAAGACATATAACTGGTGCAGGAAGGCTGTTCATCGGTACGGAAAGGGAACCTGGTTGCCATCAAGAGAGCACAATTCGGCAGCGGCTTAAAATTACATATCAAGCTCTTTGGTCCATACCGCATTACTAAAATTAAGAGTCATGACAGGTATGAGGTAGTCAATATGTGTCAACACAAAGGTCCCGCCATAACTTCATCCGCAGCCGAATTTATGAAACCCTGGTCCGAGGGTAAATCAACTTAATTCACAATTATTCCAAAATGGCAGAACATTGGAGTAGAGTAAAGCTTGTGAGTGTCTTAAGAATTTGATCACGATTCGTGCATTGTTTTGTTTGTTTTTATTCTTGCTTCGAGCTCTTTGTGGACAAAAAGGAAGTTAAGAGAGCCGAATGTATGAATTGAATCCCTTTAGTTGTTTTGCTTGCTTCGATGGCATCAATATAAGATTAAGAGATTCGAGAGCGAGAATGGAATGAAGATCAAAGTGAGTCGGAAGTTTGTGGTATGTTGGTTGGTGTAAAAAGAGTATTTTATTAATAAATATGTTGCAGTCCTTGTGCAAGTACTGATCATTCTGCTTTTTGCAACCTTTGAAAACGCCATCCCACATACATATATATGCAGTAAAACCTCTCTAAGGCGACCGTCGGTTCGCCCAAAAAGCAGTCGCTCAACGAGGTGGTCTCTGAATGGAGGTAAATTTAACATTGGGTTTGTATGGGGGAGGGGGGGAGAAAATCTGTTTCCAGACAAAATGATTGTTAAGGGAGGTTCACTATATATATATATCTTTTTCAACATTTTTAGGTAGTTGGAAAATTTTGTGTTTCTCCCCACCAATGGAGGTATGCTTGGGCCACCCCTGATAACATGTATTGATAAATTTTGGTCAGATTCACTTTTTTGTTCTTGTACTATGAAAATTCAACCATTTACCAAGTTTTATAGAAATATTAGTAAACAAGACCACTTTTCAGTTGATGCTACATTTTATACATCACAATTTCATGTGTATTGTCTTCTATGACTAAAATACATTCAATGTTTTTGTTTCCAGATTACTTTGGATAGCCATTTTTATGAAGATTGTGGATTAGACAGCTTGGATCATGTAGAAGTGATCATAGCAATGGAAGACGAATTCGGTAGGTTTAAAACATGAATGGATAATAAAGGAGTAGCAGCGTATTAGTGGTTTATGTTGTGGAATGACCTAATCGAAAATTGAGTCCGGAATTCATAAACTAATCAACAGCAAAATTATAATCTTTATAGTTAATTATGAGTCAGTGGGTAATTTATATCATAAATCATTTATATGTACTCTGTAATTATGTAATATGTGTGTCTATTATGCGATAAATCAGAGTTTAATTTTCTATGATTCTCAATGCTTTCTGCTTTTTTTCCCTACTGATTCACGGTCCAGCATTTGCTTCTGTAGACAACAGAGATTCAGATACTTCGAAAAACTGTATGTTCCGGCCAGGGTTTAAGCTGCAGTCGCATTTTTCGCAAAATGCGAAGAAAAAATTATTGTCCATCGCGAAAACGCGAAAGACATTTTTAACCACAGTTTATTCTCTGAAAACAGGATTCATCGATTCCAGAATATCTGTTTTGCACTTCAGCGATCTTTTCTTGTTCCTTTTTGTTTCCTCTTCAAAATTCTTAACAGCACCTGTTAAGCATCGTTGATATAAATAATTTCATGGATAGGATTTTTCGAGCAACGAAAGCAACTAATATTTTTTAGCATTTTGCTACAACTTTTTTCCCATTTTAGCATTTTTGCGACAGCATGTTTTGAGTCAGCTTAAATCCTGGTTCCGGCACAGTATGGCCCTTGTGCAGAAAAACTCAAACAAAATAATTTCTAAGTAAATGTAACTATAGGTCGTACCACTTCATGACCCTAGCTGTCATCACTCGCACCATAACACATAAACACCACAGATACTTTTACAAGGTTATAATGTGTAATTGGATTTCATGAACTGTTCCTAAACTACTGTGACCAATGCTATTTCCCAAAATGCAGTAAATATGTAACTTTTAGCTTTGTGTGTTTCATGAACTGGTACCGCTAAATTTGTGGAATTGCACAACATTTATAATTATTTGTTTCATCCTTCTATTGACCCTTTTGGTATCATTAATGGTAACAGAGAATGTAGGTGATTTATTTTTTATTTTATTTTACTTTTCGTGTTTGCCACAAATACTTATGTCAGAATGTGGCCTTGTCTGTCATGCTGCATGCCCACACTCGCTTGTCCAATTGTTAATGCAGCAGTTATGTAGCACCTAACGTACCTTTCAACTAACGTTTTTTGTAATTGGCAAGATTTGTTTTGGTTGTGTAAACAAGGGAATGATACCCTTCTTTCAAACCAGTTTTATTTGTTAGTAGTGTTTTTATATGAATATCATAGGTACCAACCCTTCTGATTGATCCGTAAGTCTTCCGATTTGTTATCGATCTTCCGGTCGGAAAACGATTTCTTCTGATTTTCGATCTCGCCTAAAATCCCCAGTGTTTTTTAAAATACTGATTTTTTTTTAAAAAATTTAAATACCTATTTTTCTTGATGCATATTTATTTAAATTTTTGCGCATATGTGCATATTTAATAATAAATATGCATAAATAAATGCAAATATCGGTAAAAAAGCCGTGTGGTAAAAAGTGGTAAACCGTCCACCTACCATGCTGTTATCCCAGACTCAGCTCCTGACGATGCCAAAAAAAACTAAAAACTAAAAAACATAACTGCAGTCTGGGGGTTGTTTTTCAAAGCCATAAGAGACTTGTATACCTTGGTGGAGGGGGGGGACTGGAACTAGGTCCCAGTGACTCTTGCTATCCTTGTCCCCCTAAAACTCACAAATATATTGTATACAGTATACAAACACCCAAAGTATATTGTTTATTCCTTAGCTCAGTTAAGTATTCTATTATAAACAACTCCAAACTCATGGAAGACCAAGGGTGGATCCAGAGATTGGATTTGCCCCTCCACCACCAAGAATAGCAAATTTAAACAAATAAGACTCACATGGTGGGGGGGTGTCTTTATATATTTCTGTCTTTTGTCAACCCTTTTAGTAAAAAGTAGGACAAGGTGAAGAATCGTGATGAACTGACACAAAATTATAGTCAATTTTACTCTTTTGTGAACACTATTAAATGATTATGGGTTTTCATTAAAAAATCCGCTAAACAAATAATAATAGAAAGATTTTTTAAAAAGTTGATTCTGGTGTAAAATTTTTGTTGTTGTAATTAACGTATTTATTGATTAGTCTACAATCTAATAATTTTGTAATTAGTCAAGAGTGATTGATTATACAGCCCATTTGAAAATTCAAACACTTTTAATAATTATGATTTTACTTACTCATTTGGTTTGTTATGTTTAGTTATTAATTAGTTTTATTATATTTAGTTGTTAGTTTAATTTAATTGTTAGTTAACGTTTTATTACATTTAGTTGTTAGTTTATTTTACTATCGGTTAATTATTACTTGTGATGCTTGCAATGCATACTTGCTTGTAACCAATATTTGCATACTTCACTTGATAAGAGGAGCAGTAGTTCTCGAGACGTTGCATAATCTTTTCTTATACTTTAGTTTAGTGACAAAATTTACTTGTTATGGTAAGCCCTTGTCAGTTGTTGTATCCTTTTGTTAATGCATATTTGATTTTATAAAGAGTCTAAACTTCAACTTGAGTGTTATAAAAGGCATCACTTATTAAAATCAAATTTGGTGGAACGAAAGTGATTTTATTAAGCAACAGAAACCCTAATCATTCTAATTTAAGGTCATCAGCACCATCTGCAAATACATTCATTAGTTGATTTGGATTTATTTCAAATGTGCTTTCTCGGAAAGTTCAATTTTTGCACTAATTATATCACCATCAATTTTTGCCCTAATTACCTCACCATCAATATTCGGAATTGAGTATAATATTTTGTGAAAGCCCTTCTGTTTTTAAAGGTCTTTATCTTATTATTAAGTATATTTATAATTTTCTTGTACATGTGCAGCATATGGAAGTACAAATATTATTTGCATCGTTTTTATTTCCTTTTCAGATTTTGAAATCCCTGAAGAGTACCATTATCGGCTAATGAGGCCGAAGGATGTTGTACGATATGTAGCTGACCGATTTGATATTTTTGAATAGGTATTGGAACTGAACAATAGTGTCATTTTAATCATTATTTTAATCTTTACCATACTAATTTTGAAATGGGTTGATTTAAAATATTTCAATTAATTACATTTAATTGATTTGATTTTATTATTGTAAATGTTGTTTATTAGCTTTTGATTAACAAATAACCTTTACATTAACTGGCAGATTTATAGATAATTATCTTTTTTTTTTTTTCAAGGGCTGTATTTTGATACAACATGACCTGTACTACATGTACTACATGACCTGTACTACATGTCCGCACGTCACACAAATCCAACTAAATGATTTTGGTGCAAATTTCATTAAAAACATTCATAAAAATAAGCTGCTGGAAAAGACAATAAAAAATATTTTTATTTAGCCGGAAAAAAAAATATATATAATTTTTCTTCAAACATAAATAGTTATAATTTGGTGAGTCGTCTACTGCCATGAGGGATGACTTTTCAGTATTACTTTAACACAGTACCGCAAAAAGGTTTAAATCCATGTTCTACGGTTTGGTTCCACAGTAATAACACATTCCCGTAGCATGTAATTCATCTAGGTTCGACTGCTAACGTTGGAAAAAAAAAAAATATTAACTAGCTAATCGCTGTAATCCAGAAGTTGGTGCACCTTAAGACGTTTGGATCTCATTCACACC
The DNA here is from genome assembly GCA_006491805.2 of Dysdera silvatica. Lineage (NCBI taxonomy): Eukaryota > Metazoa > Arthropoda > Arachnida > Araneae > Dysderidae > Dysdera > Dysdera silvatica. Next base: position 64,525 of record QLNU02014857.1, read on the forward strand.
ATTAACCGGGATTCGACTCCAAATGGTATAGAATGCATGCTATTTTTCTGCCCACCCTAGTCTGGAGTTTGGTTACCTTGTTAGCAAAGATCTAGATACATCGGAAAACTAGGTCCTTGCGCAGCGTGATCGTTGGTGTTCTTTGTGCTGTAAAAGCATGAACAAATTCTAGAGTTTAATGCTCTAGGCAACGGCATTTGAATCCTTTTGGAAACTAGGTAGTGGTGCAGTATTACCTTGACCTATCCTTGCTTCATAAAACATTTGCACCATTGTATATTTTATTCACTAAAGGCATTAGATATATTCTGTATTAGTAAAAAGCAAGAAGTGTAAACAAAAAACGACGAGATTGATAATTAGATTTAGTCCGTTTCAAGTAATATTGTAGAAATAAAATACAGGGTACCAGGGAGGAAATTTACATAAAAAGGTTAAACACTGGTAAAATAGCAATGAAAAAGATCACTCAAGCTTTCGGACGCATCAGCAGCAGTCCTTCATCAGGAGTAATGACGATGTTATGTTTCTGTCTCTTTTTTATACTTGAAATTTCTGGAAAACCCTTCATCAGAGTAGTCCCGCAGAATGGAAAAACCCAATGAGAACCAATGGGAGGCCTCCAATAGAATCATGGAAGAACCCCAATAGGGACCAATGAGAAACCCATACTGCGGGCTACCTAATTTGGAGGTGTCCCATACATTTCAGAGTAAGAGTTGTTTATAAGTTTCTGGAAGTGGTTGTGATGTATTAATGGCTTTCCCGTGTAGTTTGTAAGTTTCCCAAGATTCTAAGAAGAGTCTACTATTCTTGTTTGTGATGTGACGATTGTCCGTTTCAAGTAATATTATTTCTAGATGTCAAATTACTCGTAAAGAAGAGAAAGATTTTCTGGTGCCTGGTGGGACCTGAATCCACAACCTTTTGATTGCCAGTTGAGTGCTCTATCATGATGATGTGGTAACGATAGATATTAAATTACTCCAACATCCATTT
>QLNU02014858.1:0-12060 GCA_006491805.2 Dysdera silvatica
CGAAGCAATAAATAGACCCTGGCTTGTTGAAATATAATTATGTTTCTATTGAAGATTGGGATTTCCCCATCCTCAAACCCATTTCTTATCGTAATTGCAAAATCACGATCGATACAATGGATTGCAATAGATATGGAACCTGCTATTGCTTTTGGTTTTTCTTTGTCTGCACGCAATAAAAAGGGTAAGGTAAAGGTCTTCCGTAAATGCAATAATGATAGCTGTTGTTAACGTTGAAAACCTACCGAGTTACTTGAGAATTAGAGAGTTGCGAATTAATGTTAATTGAAACCTGCTAAATTTAAATATCGACCTTAGGCAATTTTCTTTCACTTACTTGTCCAATATTAATATCCAAGGTACGTTAAATATCCAAGTGTTTTACTACTGAAAATATTTATGAAATAAAAATCAGTTTCGTTAATGAAAAAAAAAAAAAAATATATATATAAAAGTTTTCCTCGCCCATTCTTGGCGGAAACAGGCTTTGGGACGGGCAGAGCGCCATGTTCCCAAGCCTCTTTTTACATCACTTCTTAATGTGCCATGTCTAGAAACTTCCTGACAATGTGACACGTGTTTAGGATTGTGGCTTTTTGTATTTCAATGTAGGTGTTTGGGTCAATGTTGAGTATCTCCAAATTCGTCGCAAGCGTTTTTGGTACTATCCCTGTTGCTGAGATGACTAACGGGATGATGAGGATCTTTTCCATACCCCATATATCTCGTACTTCATGTCTGAGATCTTGGTACTTGGTGATTTTCGTTGTGTAGGTTGTCTGTATGTTATTGGTGTTGGGTACTGCTATGTCGATTAAGTACGTGGTCTTATTCGATTTATCGACGAGGGTTATGTCAGGACGGTTATGTGGGACTGTCTTGTCTGTTATGATTGCTCTATCCCAGTAAAGCTTGTGTGTTTCGTTCTCATGCACGGTCTCTGGCTCATATTTGTAGTACGGGCATTTTTCTGTCAGAAAGCCAGCATTCGCTGCCAATTTCTGGTGGACTATTTTCGCTACTTGATCGTGTCTATGTTTGTAGTCTGACTGCGCAAGGATCTTGCATCCTGCCATCACGTGTTGGATTGTCTCCGATGCCGCATGACAGTGTCTGCATTTGTCGCTTTCTATGTCTTTTCTCTGGATGAATTTCTGATTGTTCCTTGTTGCGATCACTTGGTCTTGGATGGCTAGCATGAATCCTTCTGTCTCTGGCTGGAGAGTGCCTTTGGCCAGCCAAGAATTTGATGCCTTTTTGTCAACGTGTGGTTGCTGTAGGTCATTGTAGTGCCTGCCATGTAATGGTTTTCCGGCCCAAGTTCTTAGTTTCTGTTCATTGGCTGTTTCCAGGACACGCTCTTCGGTACTACACAGGTTTAGTGGCGTGTAATTTGCATCTGCTAGTACTGTTGAGATAAAACTTAATATTTAAAACATAAAAAAAATATCTTTTAAGTAAACAAAAACAACAACAAAAAGTTCTTCACCGGACGACGCGTCTCATTTTTATTACTATTTTTATATTAATGTGTTTAAATTCAATGATACTGTCTAGATTTATTTTTATCCCCCAGAGAAAGGGACAGGAAGCGATACTTTTTAAAACTGGAATATCTAATCCATTCCAAGTACAACTACACCTAGAAAACCAGTGTCAACAACTTGCAAGTTATTTTATTCATGGACATTAGGCATACATTTCTTTTGGACATTGATATTTTTTATATATGAGTAAAGATTGTACTATTTGGGAAATTAAGAAGATTGTTGATTACTTTTGATTTGTTACAATGAATTTTAAATAATTGTGGTGATAAATACGATAATTAATACATATTTTTTACATGATAGCATGTTATTATTTTGAAATGTAGGTCGGTATTAATACTTCTCTCATATGTTAATGTGTTATAATTTTCAATTTAATACACTTAATATAATCTTACCAACTTTAATTAATTTCTACCCTTCTTTTGGCGTTATCAGTTTACTATCTTTATTCTGGTATCATTTTCATTGTACTTAAAACTAAAACAGTCCTCATGGCAATGTGGATCCTATATCTGAAACTTATCTATCTATACCCTTTGCCATCAAAATATCTTCAAGCTCATTCTCGTCTCGCCTTCCACGTATTTTGCCATACATTCATGAAGAAAACGCCATAAAAATGTCTTTAATTTCAGTGTAGCATAATACACCTAGCAGGAAATCCAATTTATGTGATTTTAAAAGGATAATATAATTTAAGTTTTTATTAGTATTATTTTTTTATTTATTAATTATTACATTACATTGGTTTATGGTTAACCAATTACAGTAGTGTTGATTGTATTGAATAAGTAATAGAATTATTTGAGATGTAGTTGGTTATTTAGATTATTAAGTCGGCCAACTTGGCGAGAGATTATTACACCACATAATATTTTTACAAACATCCATTATTTCCGGGTTCGATTCTCGTAAATTGAATATCTAGGTTCATTCCCATGAAAATTTACAAAGGTTTGATTTCCTAAATTGAACTTAGGAAGTTAATTATTTTTTGAGGCTCGTGATCTGTCTAGTGGATACAAATTGGTTGGATACCATTAATAACACCAAGAACGGCGCATAAAGAGGACCGGACAGTATAAAACAAAATAAACTTCATTAATGTAAAAAAAAACCATTTAAAATAGCACTTGAGTAAAAGTAATCTAGTCATGTACTACTTAAGCCTGCACTTAGAATGTTAAAATAATAACATACTAAAGTAATTACACCTTTTTCTGGCAATGCTGTTTAATAGTTATGATATTCAGTAATGCAAGTAAAAATGACATTAACTTTGCAATACAATGCAATATAAAATTCTAATAATTCCCCCCCATGAATTAAAACGTTTAGTTATGAAAAATAACAATAATTGTCAACTATTTTAGACATTTATTTGCAAATTCAGCAGTATGAGTTTCATTTAATTTTTTTTTTTATTATTGGGAAGAATTCCAAAGTCAAATTATTAATCCCATTAACTTTACCTTTTACGGGGTCTGGTCCCCACAAAATAATCATTTTAAAAGAAGAAAAAATGCGGAATGTTATATGTTAAGTTACTAAAGAAAATTAAATTTTTGACGTAGAGGGGCACAGGAAGAGAAGAAAGTGAAAGGATATTTACCCAGAGGCACATAGACCCCCAGAAGATTCATCTTTTACATTTTGAGGTGATCGAGGCCTCTGCCAGATCTTGCAAACTTTCAAGTTTTCGAAAAAAGTATTTTGGCCACTCGAGAACTAAACGGAGCCAAAAATCTAGCCAAGAGCCTATTTGCACAGGCCATTCGATAACATGGGCAGTGTGCCCACCAACATTGGCCGATCTCTTCTTTGACTATATTTGGCGGATGACTCATACATTTCATCCGCCAATTTTTTGCACGTGCGTGCACTCTCACGCACTCTCGTCTGGTTTGGAATTCGTACTCGTAAAACTTCGGCTATAATGGCTAATCGATGACAGCTGTATTTCCCCATAGGGTACTATTATGCTACACTGAAATTGTGCTGGCATTTTTATGGCATTTTCTTCGTGAGTATATGACAAAATACTTAGAAGGTGAGAAGAGAATAAGCTTGAAGAGATTTTAATGGCAAAGGGTGTAGATGGATAAGATGCAGATGTAGGATCCACATTGCCATGAGGGTGTTTTTAGTTTCAAGTAGAAGAAAAGATTCCAGAATAAAGATAGTAAACTGATAACGCCAAAAGAAGGGTAGGAATTAATTAAAGTTGATAAGATTATATTAATTAAATTGAAAATTATAGCACATTAACATGTGTGAAAAGTATTAATATCGACAAACATTTCAACATAATAACAAATGTTATGTAAAAAAAATACGTATTAATTATCGCATTTATCATCACAATTATCAAAAATTCATTATAGCAAATCAAAAATAATCAACGATCTTCTTAATTTCCCAAATAGTACAATCTTCACTCATATGTAAAAAATATCAATGTCCAAAAGAAATGTACGCCTAGTGTCTATGAATAAAATAACTTGCTAGTTGTTGACACTGGTTTTCTAGATGTAGTTGTACTTGGAGTGGATTAGATATTCCAGTTTTAAAAAGTATTGCTTCCTGGACTTCGTCTGGGGGGATTAAAAATAAATCTGGACAGTAGCATTGAATTTAAACACATTAATATAAGAATAAAAATACTAATAAAAATGGGATGCGTCGACCGGTGAAGAACTTTTTGTGGTTGTTTTTGTTTACTTAAAAGGTTTTTTTTTAATATTAAGTTTCATCTCGACAGTACTGTGGCTTGGATGAGTGGCGATCGGGGACTCTTCAACTGGAAGTATTGCCTCATGCTCTGGATCTGCTTGTCATGTAAGTCTTTGAGGTCCGCTTGTCCGCGTCCTCCTTCTTCCCGGGGTAGTGTTTGCCGTTCAATTGCCGTTGCAGGGTGTAGTTGTCCGGCTCTTCTCTGGATGGTTCTCATTTTCCGCTGGAGTTGTTCTAGTTCAGTGTTGGACCATTTGATGATCCCGAAGGAGTAGGTGAGCACTGGTACCGCATATGCGTTAATTGCTTGCGTGGTGTTCTTCCCGCTCAGTTTCGTCTTCACAATGCTTCTAAGTCTTTCTTGGAATGCTTGCGTGAGCTGGACCTTGACTTTCTTGTGCTCCTGCTGCCGTTTTTGCATTATCCCTAGGTATTTGTAGGTTTCGCCCTCGTCCAAGGTCTTCAGTAGTCTCCCGTCTTCGAGTTCGATGCCTGGTAAATCTTCTTTGCTATTCTTCTGTATTTTGCACTTATCGAGGCCGAATTCCATTCCTATGTCCTTGGAGAATGTCTCTGTTATACTGATGAGTTTGTCGGAGTTGGGTGATTGTTGGCGCGTATAGCTTGATGTCATCTACGTACATGAGGTGGGAGACTTTATGTAGGTTTCTCTTGTCTTTCTTCAGCATGTATCCGTATTTACTTGTGTTCAGCATCCTTGACAAGGGGTTTAACGCCAAGCAGAACCACTGGGGGCTTAGTGCGTCTCCTTGAAAGATTCCGCGCCGGATGGGGATCTCGGCCGATTCTATTTTACTGTCTGGCGTGTTTAGCTGTAACCTGGTTCTCCATTGTTTCATGCTGCTCTGTAGGAATCGGATGATTGAGGGATGCACTTTGTATATGCTGAGTATTTCAAGGAGCCACGAGTGCGGAACAGAGTCGAAAGCCTTCTTGTAGTCTATGTATGCGGTGTTGAGTTTTCGCTTTTGTTTTCTTGCTTGTTCCAGGATAACTGAGTCGATGGTAAGCTGCTCTTTACATCCCAGAGTCCCTTTCTGGCATCCCTTTTGTTCTTCCGCCATTAAGTTGTTGCTTTCGCTGTGCCGGCTTATTTTTTCAGAGATGCACCCCGTGAGTATCTTATACAGGGTGTTAAGGCACGTAATGGGTCGGTATTTCGCTGGGTTACTGGTATCCTGGTCCTTCGGTAGGAGGTAAGTTATTCCCTTGCAGAGGAATTCAGGCATTTTGCTGGGGTCTTCAATTATCGCCGTAAGTTCCTTGGCTAATGGGCCATGGGCGCTGGTAAATTTCTTGTACCAGAAGTTGTGTATGCCGTCAATACCCGGGGCTTTCCAGTTGTGCGTACGTTGGATTACCTGCTGGAGTTCCTCTATCGTGATGCCCGTATACTCCATCTCCTCTATTCCTCTCGTAGCCTCCATTTCTTGCTGAATCCAGGGGGCGCTTTTGTGCTGTACTTCATTGGACCATAGTGTCTTCCAGAAGGTCTGTATTTCTGCTGGCTTTGGGGTTTCATACATATCTTGGCTCGCTGATGTCTCTTGGAGCTTCCTGTAGAAGGCCTTCTGGTTTGCTTGGAATTGCATGTTCTGTTGTTTTCTGTTGGTACAGTCTTTGTATCTTCGGAGTCTTCTGGCGTATACACCCAGTTTTTGTTTGAGGGTATCCAGATATTCGCTGATGTGTTTATTGGGCTCTTCGTGTCTTGTATGAATCCTATTTCTCTTAAGGGCCATCTTCACTTTCCTCACTAATTTCTTACTCCTATTTCCCTGCATGTACTGGGTTATTCGCCCTATGCTGCTGCGGAGCTCTTCTATTCTTTTTTGCAGTCTCACTTGCCATGGTGGTTGGGCTTTGTTTCCTCTGTTATTTCGGTCTTCGTTGCGTACTTCATACCCATTGACGCGTGATGCCGCTACAGTTGCACAGTATATGGCAGTATGTATTTCCTGTAGGGAGTTGTGTTTCTGTAGGTGTACTTTCAAGGTGTGCTCGTTAAGGATCTTGGTTGCTTTGCAGAGTCTCCAGGATGCCGGTTGATGTGGTATTCTTGGTCTTGTTGCCGCATTATATATATATATATTTATTCATTTATCAATGGCGGCTCGTAGCGAGTTTTTGGGCATACGCATGAAGGCTAATTCACCAAAACACATTAATCTACGGCCTATACTCATCAAGAAACTAGTTTTTACCTCATTTAGTAAATAAGAAAGAAATTTACTTTAACTTTAGGTTTTGGTGAATTGGTTTCATGCGCACACCCTAAAATATCGCCACGCGCTGCCACTGATATATATATATATATATATATATATGTGTGTGTGTGTAACAATAACTTATTCGAATTGTACTTTACTTTCATCTACTGCCATGTAGTTTATTGTAACAGTATTTGGGGCCATCTAAGTAAAAATAACTTAAGAATGCTTAAACTGTTACAGAAAATATACCTAAGACTACTGAATAAGAACAAGAAGATTGATTTGGAAAAAATGTGCACCAGTTATGGTATATTACTGGTGGAAACAATACATGAATATTATACATTAAACAGAATGTATGAGCGAACAATTGAACACAAACATGCCGACATAATTGAGGTGCGTAAACAATATGGTGTGAATAAATTAAGAATGGAAAGTGATCTATATTTATCACGAATAAGGACAGAAAAAGGTCGGGAACTGATTAATTATAAAGGACCAAAATACTGGAATAACTTGCCTGATGAAATAAAAAACAACAAACAATGTGAAGTTATTTAAGAAGAGGATGCGTAGTGTACTCATAACAAGAGTCTTGTAAACCTAGGGATAGACTGTTGGCTACAAAACAGAGTCTGGAGCAGATTATACACACAGGTATTTATTAGATTTACTCTTGGCTCTCTACATTGTATACACCATTAAAACTCAATTAGTCTAAAGTATTGATTTAGCAATATTACATATGCAATATATTATTAGACATGCAGTACTGCAATGTATAATTAAACATGCTGTACTATCCAAACTGTAACGGAGTGTATACACTCGTAAGAAATAAATAAAGATTATTATTATTATTATTTTCGGGATTCTACTGTGCGTTTACTTTCAAAAGTTTTGCAGTCACATTTTTTTAAAATAAGGTACTTTTTAGCTCATTACTAATTGTCAAGCAGTATCAATTATTTTTGTAGCATTTTAGTATCTTGTACATTTACTAAAATGTTTGATATCCTTGAAAGAAGTAATAGTGTTTCTTACCCCCCCCCCTCAAAAAAAAAAGTACTTGGATGGGCGCCACTGGCAGTGTTGTCAATGTCTTCGTCAGTATCCGAAAAATAATTATTACTATCCGTCAAGGATTTAATCATGCGGTTAACAGAGTCAACGTCTTCGTCAGTATCCATAAAATAGTGATTAATACCCGACAAGGGTTTAATCATGCCGTTAACGGCCTTAACTATTTGGGCGTTGGTTGAAACACTGCACGTCATGCTGTTGCCCATTGAGGCATATTTTTCAGTTCCTATGAGATATAAACCCCAACAGAAAATTTTTGTTATGCAATTGTATATAAAAGGCGCCAATCCCCCATGTTTAGTCTGGAAACTACAGGCTGTTGAAATTATCAACGAGATGCTCTGATCTTATAAAGCGCGATTTATTCGTATTAAGCGGAGGAAATTTTCCAAGGACCATTAATTATCAGTTCGTTGTAAACGGTATTTCGCCTTAACTGTGTTCGTGTTAAGGGAAAAAATAACATGGGTATTCCTATTCAATTCGAAGGGACTTCAGAAAACGGTTCGTATTAAAAGTAATTCGTCTTAAGCGTGTTCGTTTTAACGAGGTTCGACTGTATTCATAAATATATAGTCGAACCTAATTAACTTGTATTACTTTTAAAATAAACTGTTTCCTGAATCTCCATCAACGTGAACCAGTGGCGACTTGTCGGGTGACGCGAGTGAAGCGCCGCTTCACCTACAAAAATTGGCAGTTAGAACGAATGATTTTTTTTTTTTTTTAATTTAAATTCTAAATTCTGTTTATTTTTTGTCAGATATAAAATTTGATTGGAAAAGTAAAATTCGTAATTTTATTTTGATCTTTACTATTTTTTTTAAATTTAATTCTTTTAATGTAATTGGTATTACATTCAGAAACAAAAAGCTATGTTTCTAAGTCAACGTTTTCGTTAAACGCGCCATGGAAATTCTATTCTGCCAAGTGATGCAATGATAATGAAATTCGAAGTTGCACTTCAAAATCTTTATTGAAGGAAATGCTTTGCTTATATGGTTACCATGGCGACGGATTATATGAATCCGTAGAGGAAGAGGGGAGGATGAAAAGGAGGGAAGCAGTGGCGGCTCGTCAAGTGACGCGAGTGAAGCGGCACTTCACCTAAAAAAAATTGGGCGGTCAAACAGTTTTTTTTTTATTCAAATTCAAATTTTCTTTTTACTTTTTTGTCAAATTTAAAATTAGATTAAAAAAATAAAATTCGAAATTATAATTTGAGTCCACTATTTTTTTTTAATTCAATTCCTTTAATATAATTAGAATTACATTCAGAACTAGAGGGCTACGTTTTTAAGTCAGCGCTTTAAACGCACCAACGAAATATTGCCCAACGAGGAAAAGGCCGAATGAAGCGACGATTGAAATTCTGTGCTTCCCTTCGAAACGGAAATGCTTTGCGAACATGGTTACCATGGCAATGGAGTATTTACAACGAAATCAAGTATTGTCAGAGAAGAGAAATTTGTATCCCATCATCATGACAGATAATATTGCCAGATCAGAGGTTTTACCTCTGAATCGAGAGGTTTTGCATGGGGAAAGAAGTAAAAATTACCAAAACAGAGGTATGGCTTGATCAGAAATAAAAATTGAGATTTTTGACTACCACAGAGGTTTCTAAAGGTAAAGAAATTTCTGGGGCGGGGGGAGGGTTACTGGTCAAAGAAAAAAAAATTTAAATCAAAGAAATGAATCAAACTTTGATTCAAACTACAAACAGTTTAGTGTTATATCTATTAGAATTATTTAATTACCCTGAAGTATTTCGAGCCACGTTGAGTGGTAACAGTAGAGGCGTGTAATTTCGTTGTGTTTTTGTTTCTTAAGGGTACACAGGACCTTTAAATCTTTAAAAAATCGATTTTTTTATTTATTAGTTTTCTAGGGACACACGAATAAACGATCATTGATACACGAACCCACATTTCCAAAAGGTTTAATCATGATTTAATGTTCGCCATTTTGTTTCCCCGCATATACGCTTTTCCCATCCAGAATCCAGATGGACCGACTCATCAGCGGTTCGCTGTGTTCCCGGCCACGGAAAAGACATTGGCTGCAGGCGACGATTGAGTTTAGTGTACAACACGGTACGGTGCAAGGATAACTTGATCGTATTTTGTCAAACTCCTTGACAAGCATTTCCTGCTTGTAAGTACCCCTACTGGACATGATGATTACGACCCTCCGAGTGTGACACCACGAACCCTTGAGTGGAACAGCAAATCATCAATTAGTGTTAAAGGGGTAACCAATGAACATTTGCGTATGAAAAGGGTGAACAGCCAATAAGATCATTGCGAGTGTAAAGACGATGAGGAGAACACCTAGAAAAGACACTCTTTTGGTAGGACTCCTAGCAAGATGATCACGCTGCCCATGATGTACATTCATAATGTCTTATAATAATAATGTCAATTCTTAATCGTAACAATTTAAGTTATTTTGCTATGCGATTGTAAATAATTTGTGTAACGTAGAGACATGCTGTCTACATGGTTCATCTGTATCTTGGTATTGCGGAGTCAATTGAGATAAGGTTCCAGGGTAACAATCCACGTGAGTTGACGTACGAGCTAAAACCCTTCTGATATAACTTATAATCTATCGGTGATATTATGGAGCCTATCACCGCTCCATCGTTCTTCAATCCGTCATAGAACAATAACCAAATCTATAAATGTAGAAACCGCAATTGGTAACCCCACAGTTTAAAAAATAATATAGATTTTTGGCAGTGTTTTAAAACAACCCGTATCAGAATTCTTCAATTACTTCTTTCACTATTGTATAAAATAACTATTACATGTTACCAAGTTCCAACTTGAACGCTCTTTTTCTCAAAATCACTTTTTCTATATTGCGCGCAGATTACCTTCGGATCTATGCGTACTAGAGTTCTGAAATTTTTAATATGCTTTTATATCATAAATACCTATATTTTAAAACCAACTGACAAAGCAAAAATATATTTTCAATAATTTAAAAAAAATATATGATATTTAAAATATGTCGATTTTTTATATAATTACTATATATTATTTTTTTATACACTTCAATGACTTATTTTTTTCTATATTTTCTGGTTTTAGGTTAAAGCTGGTACCTTTCTTGGAAATTTGTGTGTGTTTATGTGTGAATGAAATGTTTATGTGTGATAACAGGAATCATATCCTTTAGAACGTGAACAGAAGATATATACACATTAATAAACCTGTGAAATGAGTAAATTTCGCCTTTCTTTTCCCCCTTTCCTTGCAATTGCATGCTACACTGTACCGCACCATGATCGTTTTAACACACTAGAAGAATAGCGAGGAGCTTGCTAGGAAGGATAAGACGTCTTTTCTATTTTCTTCACGTCGCCAATGAATTACGTTTAACGTCACGTGATGTGGAGCCGCTCGAAGAGCAGCCGTTAAACTGGGGACACTGCTGTGTCCATCTTTTATATAGTTTAAACTTCAGATATGCGCACTATGCTACAAGTTCTCAAACCGCCTAGGAAATCAATATTTCCGTTACTAGATTCGTTAGGTTAAACTTAAGAGGTTCCTTTACAATATGACGTTTCCCTTAAATGACCAAGTATGTATTTTATTAGACACCCCATTTTCCATGTGGAATAACGATGATAAAAGATTTTTTTAAGTAAAGAAAAGCCCATGCCTGTGTTAAATGTAAGTAAAGTTGCAAAAAAAAAAAAAAAATTCGCAGTTTGAATGGCAGTGTGGGAGTTATTATTTAAATAAACTTTTTTGTATGCCATGTTTAATCATTGGTGTTAAATCAAATGTGTGAAATAAGAGTGGTTTCGAATGATTTTGGTAACGTTACCCGTGCTCTTCACAAACATAAGTACCTTCATATTTGTGAAGAGCACGAGTAACGTATGAAGGTACTTTTGACCATGTGGATTGTACATTATGTTTTTCAAATCTAAAGAAAAATTTAAGTGGTATTGAGGATGCTTTAAAAGAATACTTTAGGCAATATATATTAAACGCTTCAATGAAAACGTGCAGCTTAATAGACGTTTCATACAATTGCCTATTCGTGCTGTGCTGTTCTTTACTTGGGGAAGCAAGAATTAGCATTTCATGGTCATCACAAAGATGTAACCTCCACTAATCATGGTAATTTTAAAGAATTGTTAGAAACCTTTATTTCGATAAGCCCTGTGGACATTCATGAGCACTATAGAAAAATAACACCCATGTTTGCCGGCAATTCTAAGACTATTCAGAATGAAATAATTCACTGGATTTCGCAGTATATTAATGAGCATATCGAAAAAGAAATAAAAGATTGTATTTTTTTTCTGTACAAGTAGACGATTCCACAGATATTGTCCAAAATTCTCAGTGTAGTATCATAATTAGGTATATTATTGCTGTTGGAAAGTTAATGGAAAGATTTTTGGAATTTTATGACGTCAGTTCCAATCG
>QLNU02014858.1:12160-30710 GCA_006491805.2 Dysdera silvatica
GTATATTAAATTAGAAATAAGAGGAAACCTAACCAGAATAATTTGCGCATATGCCCCTCAGACGGGATGCAAAAAGGAAGAAAGGACGCCTTTTGGGAAAATCTAGATCAAGTGATAATAAAAACACATAGGAATGAGAGAGTGCTCATTGAGGTTGATTTAAATGGACATGTTTGAAAAAGTAGGGGGGGGGGGAAACGAATATTTGGAAAGTGGAACGTGGGAGAGAGAAATGAAGAAAGAAAAGTATTATAGATCATGCGGTGGCACTTAATTTAGCGATTGTTAATACTTTCTTTGAAAAGAGGGAAAACCAAATGATCACTTATAGAAGTGGAGACAGAACTAGCCAGATTGACTATGTTATGTGTCGCAGAAGGCATCTCAAGGAAATAAGAAACAGTAACGTGATTAGTGGTGAGAGTGCTGCGGCACAGCATAGACTGTTTGTAGTAAATTGGGAACTAGCAACTAGGAAAAATATGGAACATTCAAGGCAGAGAGAACAGAAGATAAAATGGTGGAAACTGAAGAAGAATGATCTGGGAAAGGAGTTCAAAGAAAAGGTGCTAAAAGAGATAACGTTGGCGGAAGATTTACCAGAATGGTGGAAGTTTAATAGTTATATTATAAGAAAGACAGGAGAGAAGGTTCTAGGAAAAATATCAGGAAAAGGACCGCCAAATGGAAAGGAGGTATTGTGGTGGAATGAAGAAGTGAAATCGGCAATAAAACATAAAAAAGAGATGAAGAAAAGATGAGGACCTGACAGGTAGTGTGGAAGACAATAAAGCATATAAATTGGCAAATAAAGGGTGAACGAAATCTGTGGGCCATAGCAAAAGCGAAAACGGTGGAAGACGCGTATGAAGAAATGAAAAGAAAAGACGGGGAGAGGCAGTTAATAAGAATAGTTGAAGTGAGAGATAAATGGTCAAAAGACTTTACAATGATTAGGCAGATAAAAAATGATAGAGGAGTGATAATACGAGAACAATCGTGGATAAGCGAAAGATGGAGATAATATTTTAGTAAGTTACTAAACGAAGAAAACCCCAAGAGTGTTATTTGATGATGGAACAGCGATTGAAAGAGAGGTGGGAGATATAAACAGAAATGAAGTTGAAATGGTGCTTAGGAAAATAAAGAACCTGACAGCAACAGGTATGGACCAGATCCCGATAAAGGTATGGAAGAGCTTGGCAGGTGAAGGAATAGATATCCTGTGGGACCTTACAAAAAAATTGTGGCAACAGGAGAAAATACCGAATGAGTGGAGAAAGAGTATTATTGTACCAATATATAAAGGTAAAGGTGATGTGCAAGAATTTGGTAACTACAGAGGAATAAAGTTGATGTCTCATTCACTGAAGATATGGGAAAGAATTGTGGAAATGGGGATTAGAAAGGAGACAGATATAATAGCTGAACAGTTTGGTTTTATGCCAGGCAGAGGAACAACGGACGCTATATTTGTACTGAGGCAGCTCATGGAACGATGTAGAGAGATGCGAGCAGAGTTACATATGATGTTCATAGATTTGGAGGAGGCATATGATAGAGTACCTAGACAAGAGATATGGAGGTGTATGAGAAAAAAGGGAGTATCGGAGAAGTATGTACGACTTGTAAAGGAAATGTACGAAGGAGTGGAGACGCGGGTTAGGAGTAGTGTAGGTTTGACAGAGGGGTTCCCGGTAAAAGTTGGGCTGCAGCAGGGTTCAGCTGTCAGTCCTTACTTATTTGTTCTGATAATCAATGTTATAGTGAAAGACGTAAACAGTAATGCACCACGGAGTATGCTGTATGCAGATGACATTGTACTATGCGAAACATCCTGTGAAAAAGTAGAAAGGAAAACCGAGGAATGGGGGAAAGTGTTAGAGGTTTGAGGATAAGCAGAACAAAGACAGAATATGTGGCACTAAATGGAGAAAGCGTAAGTAGCATAGGTCTACAAGATGAAGGATTACCATCGGCACAAAAATTTAAGTATCGTGGATCGTTCATACGCTGCGACGGAGTTTTGACCACAAAGATACAACACAGAATCCAATGTGGGTGGTTAAAGTGGAGAAAGATTAGTGGAGTGCTCTGTGATAGGAAAGTAAGTAGTAGGATGAAAGGAAGATTGTACAAAACTGTGGTGAGACTTGCAACGTTATACAGGGCGGAGACTTGGCCAATTACAAGAGCGCATGAAAGAAAGATTTAAGTGGCTGAGATGAGAATGCTGAGGTGGATGAATGGCGTTACAAGGAGGGATAAAATAAGGAATAACCTAATTAGAGGTACGGTCAAGGTTGGACCCATAGGAAGAAAGATACAAGAACATAGGTTAAGATGGCTTGGGCATATGGAGCGGAGAAATGAGGAATATGTGGGAAAGGTATTGGATAAGCTGGTGGTAAGGGGAAGACCCCGGCTGAGATGGAAGGATAAAGTGATGGAAGATCTGGAAGAGTATGGATGGAGTAGAGAAGAGGCATTGGATAGAAGATTGTGGAAGAGAAGATTAAAGGACCATAACGCTGACCCCATATAACATGGGAAATGGCAAAGCGAAAGAAGGAGTAGCTACTATTACATTACAAATTACCACACGTTTTCAAGATATGGAAAGGCATCATTTTATTACATTAATGGATACTTAAAAATTTGTAGAGTATTCCAATAAATTTCTTACAAAAACAATAAATAATTTAAATGTGTACTACCCCAATATATTTACTGACTTCCAAAGATTGAAATATGAATTAAAACACATATATCTGGATAAGCAGTATAGAGATATGAAATCATAAACATTCATGGAAATTTTAACAGAAAACAAATATATTTTTAAAGAAGCTTATAAACTTTTTTGCTTAATATTGACTATTCCGTCAACTAGTGTTTTTGTAGAAAGCAGTTTTTCTTGTTTAAACAGAATCAAAACCAGTCTGCGTAATACAATGTTAGAAGACAGACTTAAAAACTTTTCAATTGAAATTTTTGACAAGGAACTACTAAACGAGTTAATAGAAACTCAACCATTTTTTGACGACATCATCGACAAGTTCGCAAGTCTAAAAGATAGAAGAATCGAACTTATATTATCGAAATATTATTAAAATCAAATTATCGACTAATTTCAATCTTGTCAGTATTTGCCAAAACCTTCGAACGACTAATATATAACAGACTAACCGAATTTATCAAAAGATTTAATATTTTGGATAATTGTCAACATGGTTTCATGAAAGGCAAATCAACAGAAAACGCATTGTTAAATCTGGTAACGGAAATACAAAGATCTTTAGATACCGGTTATATAGGCATGGGAATATTTTTCGACTTAAGTAAAGCATTTAACATAATTAACAGAAAACTACCTTCAGAGAAGACAATAATTTGTCTTTGTAAATAACATAAAATCTGATTCATTGGAGAGCAAATATGGTGTTCCTCAGGGATCAATCCTTAGTCCCCTATTGTTTTTACTGTATGTTAATGATATTATGCATGTGTCAGACAAAGGTACATTATCATTATATGCAGACGACACTAGTGTATTTAAAGAGGAAATAATATTGAAAAGTTGATAAAAACTGGACGGGAAGAAATTGGAAAATATGAACTTCGGTTTAGAAGTAATCATATGAAAGTAAATGAAACTAAAACAAAAATATTAATTTTTAAAACGAAGAACAAAAAATTGGTAAATTGAGGTATGTAGATAGAATTTATATTAATGGAAAAGAAGTTGAAATTGTCAAAGAAATTGATTACTTAGGAGTAACATTAACGAACGATTTATATTGGAATAAACAAATTGAAAAAAAAAAAAAAAATCAGTTCGGGAACAAGAATTATAAAGAAATTGTCACGTGCAGTTCTTAAGAACGTGTTACTGTGTCCATATTATGCTTTTCTATATAGTCACCTGATTTATTGCAATTGTATATAGGAAAATTTGAATAAGAACAACATGAAGGTAATTAAATCCGTACAGAATAAATATTTAAAAATCATTGAATAAAACACCATCTTAAGTTATAATTAATTATTTGTAAAATATGGTATATTACCAATTGATAAAATCAATGAATATTGTACGCTAAATCTAATGTATGAAAGGATAATAGAAGGAAAACATTTTGGATAATATTGATATCCAGTATCACGAAAACAACAGAAATTTAAGAAGAAGCAACCAAATTGGGCGGCAACCAATGATTAGAACGGAAATGTACAGAAAGGGAATTGAATATATGGGAATAAAGCTTTGGAATGAATTACCAAATAATCTTAAAAATCTTAATAATATAAAATTGTTTAAAAAGAAATTAATTGTATTTATTAAACGGAGTTTATGCTGCGCCAGCGGATTAATAGGGTCCTCAACCGGTTAAATTTTATAATTTAAACTGGGGACCCATCACGGGGAAATGCAAATTGTATTGTCTGTTCTAAACTGTGTGAAATTTATTATACTTAAATTGAAATTCAAGACTGTATGCAATATGTAACCCTTGTGACAAATAAACATTATTATTAAAGAACTTATATTCAAAAAATAAAGACTGGGTAAGCATTTATTGCATATTTTTATTTTGCTTGTTGTCTCCACATATTATCTGTCTGTATAATATGTAGTACCATATCCGGTCCGATATATATATTGTGAATATTTGGAATGTTATGCATGACAGATTATTGAAATTTTAAATTAAAACGTTTTTATTGTTGACATATTTTAACAATTTTATGTATATTATGAATAATTTTATATGTTTTGATAATATTTTAATTTCATACAATTACTAGTGCATGCGCAGTTTTTGTATTGAAAGGTCTATTATGTGTAAATAATTGAATTATTTAAATACATCCATATTTTTAAATTATATATACAATTATTTTGCTAGAAAACGGAAATTTATTGGCCATTTTTCCGGTTTCTTTGAAAGATGGAGGTGGGGCTCGCCGCCTCACCCGTTCTTGAATTCACGAGCCGCCACCGACGTGAACTAATTTTAACGTGAACAAATTTTATGTCACTGTGAATATTCACGTTAACGAAGTTCGAGTCTATGCGTATATATATGCACACATATATTTTTTTATGGTTAAATTTATCAACGTCGAAAAGTTCTTACTTAATTAGACGTAAGTAAAGTATTCTTAACAAATGTCTACAATATTTAAGGGAATATATATATGGAAACCTACGCTAGACTTTTTAGAGAGAGGGATGTTTTTGATCAGAAAATTGTCCTAACGTATGGTATTATTTGATTTTCCGTTGAACAACTTTCCCTTATTTGACAAATCGCATAATTGAACAAGGAAGCCAACTCAGTAGATTTATTCAAATTAATAATTTATTGACTGACTCAACAGTTCAATGAATCGATGTCGAAATTTCAAAAAGTATCGCAAGTCAATAAATCATCTGGCTTCCCACACTCAGATTATGTCGGTCAAGTCGAAAACAAGATCAAAAATAAACATACAAGGGAATACAAGAAATAAACGCTTTGGATTCCAAGGAAAACCATGTTCTATATTCAACCGTGAAAATTTTGACAAATATTCTATAACTAAGAAACACAGATAAAGGAAGCTGGGTAGAGGATAACATTTCTTACGGTTTTTGTAATGCTATGCATCTCCCCAAAATTAACCGTCAGACATGATTTGTTCTCACGATTCTTAAGTTTAATATAACGAAATGCAAATTGTAACTAAAGAAAGACAGTTTTATTTTTGCTTACGAAAGAGTTGAATAATGTTCGCAATTGTTACAAATGGAAATAACTTGTAATTTTGTTTAATAAAACAATCCTTCTAAAATGCCCGCCGAATTTTCAAGGAACTAATTTTGCATTTCTTTTAGAAATCTTTGTTGCAAGTATCATTAATCACATGTTAGCAAAGGGAGAAAGATCGAGTACATTACTATGCGATTTTTTTTTAATTAAGAATGGGATTTGGATAAAAGGTGAAACACACAGCTTCTAATTCTGGCATACTTACATTTTTGTCGTTTCGCACATATTTTAGTATTTAGAAACAACCAAATTATGATCATGCATAATTTCCGTCTTTCTCGTGTGCAAAGCCTAAGAATATTTGTACATCCCTAAACTGCTTAAAATCATGTTTACCTATTCAGATATTAGGTAATATTCTTCAATAAATTTCTGCTATTCCTTTGATGATCAAATATAACGTAATCTATAAACGCAGAAAATTAGAACGAATTCGTGAAACGCAGATATCGCAAAAACAGCTGCATCTGAGGTAAAATTCTTTTACTGAAATTCTTGCTACGTAATGAATGTTTCAACATGTATAGCGACATTTAAATCTGATATTCTTAAATGCACGATTTTGCATCATTTTACCCTATTTATCTAACCATAGCCTAAAATACTGTAGATATTATTTATATCCAGAGCCGGCGCAAGGATTTCACATACCGTAGGTGAGGTAAAATTTGCGCCCCAAAACTAGAATGCGCACCCGTAATCTTACTAAAAATAACAGCATACTCTATTAGAACGCGCATCCTTGGTGACCGCCTAGGTTCACCTAATGAACGGTCAACCCTGTCCATAGGTGACGCCTAGGTTCACCTAATGAACGGGTCAACCCTGTCCATTATAAGATTTTTTTCTACCTATATTTTCTAATCGTATTTCCGGTTTATTTTATTTATTTGTTTGTTTGTTTTAATATTTAATTTTGGAATTCATTCTTTGATTACCTGACTTCGCAAAATGAAGTGGGGAGTAGTGTAGATGGTCACAATTTCCCCCTGTGCCGTCCCACTTCGGCGCACGGTGCTCCCGTCCGGCTTTCCCCCTTCGTCGGAGGCTCGTTATGGCCCTCCTGTCATAGTGGTAGTGTGTTTAATCCTGTTAATTAACTAGTATTGTTTTTTCCTGTAAATGTATGCCTTGGGGTGCGTATGTCCCTCTGTGTAATTTAGTGATTTTTAATCCTGTTAAATATCTATTATTGTTTTTCCTATAAGAGTACGATCCTGTTTTATTATCTCTATTTGTATATTATCTTTTATAGATACCCACTGTTGGATTTTTCTCTTTAAATTTTATATAGTAATTAATGTTGATTAGTGAGATAGCATACGTTTTTATTATTGTAGTTCCTCATACCCTGAATAATTACATTATTTCCATCTACAAGTTATATTCCGGGCCCCAATCCTATTATTTAATTTAATATCGTAATGATTGCTAATTAACGAGTTTTTACACCCTCTGAGTATTTTAGTGATTTTTAATCATGTTAATTAATTAATTAATATTTTTTTTCCTATAAGAGTACGGTCCTGTTTATTATCTGTATTTGGATATTATCTTTTAGAGATATTAACTGTCGGATTTTCCCCCTTTAAGTTTTATATAGTAATTAACGCTAATTAGTGAGATATATAATAGCCTACGTTTTCTTACTGTGGTCATTCATACACTGTAATAGTTCAGATCTAAATTCAGCTTTTTCCCTTTAAGTTTTTATAATTACCACTAATTAACGGATTAGCATCTCTTATAATTTCGCGTATCTCTTTTTTTTATTTCTTACACCTGCTTCCATAAAATTATAATATTCCCATATTCAAGTTGTATTCCAGACCATACCCCGTTTTTTATATAGTTTTTCTATCGTAATTACTTTTAATTAAAGACAGTTTACAAGTTGTTTTTTTTAATTGTTTTGGTGTGCTCACACCGTTTTCTTACTTTACTCCCTCATACAATGTAAAATTGCAGGCTTTTAAGTGGTTCTTCCTCAACGTTTTATTACAATTATCACTAATTAGTGAATTCACATCTGCTTTAAATACACGTATCTTTTTTTTTTCTTCCTTATTTTATTCATCGTTCTTCCATATAATTCCAATTGCTTCTATAAGCCAATTATATTCCGAAGCAAAATCATCTTTTTAAATATTTTTCTATCACAATTATTACTAATTAACGATTTTCCAAGTTTCTTTTAAAATTCTCAATATGCTCGCTCAGTTTTTCACTTTACTCCATCATAAAATGTAATACTTTAAGCGTCAAACCGGTTTTTTCGTAAACTCTTTCTTTCGTAAACATCACTAATTAATGAATTAGCATCTGTTATAAATTCGTATATCCTTTTTTTTCTTATTTTTTATCCCCTTCTTCCATATTATCGCAGTTATTTCCATATAATTATAATATAATTACTAATAACGAATTATATAATACTATATAATTCGTTTTTATATAGTATTTTCTAACGTAATTACTTTTAATTAAAGACTTCGTACAATTTTTTTTTTTAATTTTTTTTATGTGCTCACGCCATTTTCTTATTTTACTCCCTCCGACAATGTAAAATTTCAGGCTTCGAAGCGGTTCTTCCTCAAGATTTTATTACAGGTATCACTAATTAGTAAATTGACATCTGATTTTAATAAACGTAACTTTTTCTCCCTTTATTTTATTCGTCGTTCTGCCATATAATTCCAGTTGCTTCTATAAGCCAGTTATATTCCAAAGCAAAATCTGTTATATTTTTAAATATTTTTCTATCCCAACTATTGCTAATTAACGATTTTTTAAGTTTCTTTGAAATTCTGAATATGCTCGTGTCGCTTTTTTCATTGTACTCCATCATAAATTATAATAGTTTAAGCCTCAAACCGGTTTTCCCCCTAAACGATTTCTTTCGTAAATATCACTAACGGATTAGTATCTGCTATAAATTCGTGTATCCTTTTTTTTTTTTTCCCCTTACCCCTTCTTTTATATAATTGCAGTTATTTCCACATGCCAGTTATATTCAGGCCCACAATTCGTTTTTTTTTTTTCGTAATTATGGTTATTTTAACGGTTTTTATAAGATTGTTTTAAATTCTCAATGTACTCACGTAGTTTTTATATTATTTGCGGTATTGTTCTATTATTATTATTCATTATTTTCACATATGTATGATTCTAAAAAAAAAAGACCAAGAAAGAAAAATTCCCAGAAAACTGCAGTTGTTAGAGATCATGTTCTTCTCGCCCCATCCCTCTCTCGAAATTCTATTCAATGATCATGTGATTAATCAAGGACAATGGCAAGCGGATATGTTGTGAACGTGTCTATACATAGTAAAACTTACAAATTAACCATTTCACTGTATAGATGGTATTTTTTTTTTTCGTATACATTGTTGAAGCAATGAGTTCCTTTTACTCGTTCATAAATTTTCTAAAATTTCTATAATTTACACTTTAGGGCATTCTACGTCTTACAAAATCTTCTTACCATAAAAAATCTTTTTCCGAAGATGGACTTTGCTATGAACATTTTTCTAAAACGATACTATTTCGCATTCATCCCTAGTATACATATCGCCCCGATATTTTATGGTAGTGGACGGCTGTTCATGGCTTCCGACCTGCCCAAACTTTCGGTAATACCGGATATTTATTAGATTTTACATCGGTGGACCCTATAAAAAAAAAAAGAACCCTTCTTTTTATAGCCACGCAGATGTTTCGTAGGGTTAAATTTTAACCAAAAAATGCTCATATATTTATGTAGCTATGGTCCCTTACATTTGTATAAGAACAAGTTTCTTATTGCTTCAATACACACTCCTATTTCCCTCAATACGCACTCCTTTTTCCCACCCCATCGATCTCACTAGAACGGTTTTTTTCCCTTAATATGAGCTTATTGTCTCAAAAAATAAGGTGAGATTCTTTTTCTTTCAGCCAATGGTCATCAGTCAGGTTCTTTTTTTTCCGCACATTATATCCTTCTATTTAATCTTTGTGACTTTAAGATTTTTACATATTAGGACTTATCCTTTATTTTAAGCGAAATTAATTTTTCTTTAATTCCAAAAAATTGAAATCTGATTTTCTACTTTTTTCAAATACACACGCACACACACACATACACACAAGTAATCTTATATGCCTGCAGAATCAATTTACCTCTTACAGACATTTACTATAGACAAGAGTATTTAGCTTTTATAAAAGTCCGAGCCTGTTTTTATTCTTATATTATAAGGATTTTCGTGTGATTTTCTTACATTTCTTAGTAAAGTATATAGTAGTCAGTCCATCACGACGACCACAATTGAAATGTTTTTTAAGACAGCTTTTTTTTTTTGGTAGACTGACGTATACCAAAATAGTCTCTTGTAACTTGATGAAAGCGAAACTATTTTTTAAAAGTTTAGTTATGCATATTTATACTTTCATTTTTGCTTCAACATATAGAATTTTCCTCATTTAAGATTTCTTCTTAGATGCAAAATAAAATCTATAAAGGCAATGTATCTCTTCAGCTTTGACTCCATTAAGGGAATTAAAAAAAAAGCTTTTAGATTAAATGATGTTATTCGTGTCTTATGGCGCAAGGAGGGCAAAGGTCATGTTACTTTGGAACTTACATGTTTTTTTCGAGGAATTCCTACGCTGTGTGATCACGTTATCACTTCAACATTACAGGACTAGATTATATGACCTTCTTTTCTGATTTCCCTATGAAAATAAAAGTTAAACCAAAACTGCGATCTTAGAAAAGTTTGCATATTCATTTTTTTTTTTAATGAAAATTTAAAACCCCTAAGTTTGTTGTTTTTTTCCTAGTTTTCGTTAAACATATTATCAAACTTAAAAAAAATATTATAAAAGTAGAAAATCAGATTTCAATTTTTTGGAAGTAAAGGAAATAATTTCATTTAAAATAAAGGATAAGCCCTAATATGTAGAAATTTTAAAGTCATAAAGATTAAATAGAAGGATATAATGTGCGGAAAAAAAGAACCTGATAGATGACCACTGGCTGAAAGAAAAAGGATCTAACCTTATTCTTTGAGACAGTGAGCTCATATTAAGGGGGAAAAAACCGTTCTAGTGAGACCGATGGGGTGGGAAAGAGGAGTGTGTATTGAAGCAATAAGAAACTTGTTCTTATACAAATGTAAGGAACCATAGCTATATCAATATATGAGCATTTTTCGGTTAAACTTTAACTCTACGAAACATCTACGCTGCTATAAAAGAAAGGGTTCTTTTTGAAAAGACCCTCTAGTGGAGTCCACCGATGTAAAATCTAATAAATATCCGGTATTACCGAAAGTTTGGGCAGATCGGAAGCCGATGAATAGCCGTCTACTACCATAAAATATCGGGGTAATATGTATACTAGGGATGACTGCGAAATATTATCTTTTTAGAAAAATGTTCATAGCAAAGTCCATCTTCGGAAAAAGATTTTTTATGGTAAGAAGATTTTGTAAGACGTAGAATGCCTTAAAGTGTAAATTGTAGAAATTTTAGAAAATTTATGAACGAGTGAAGGGAACCTATTGCTTCAACAATGTATACGAAACCAAAGAAAAAAAACACCTATACAGGGAAATAGATAATTTGTAAGTTTCACTGTGTATAGAAACGTTCACAACACATCCATTAAAACTTGCATTTCCATTAAAACATTAAACTTGCCATTGTCCTTGCTTACTCACATGATCATTGAATGGAATTTCATGAAAGGGTGATGGGGCAAGAAGAACATGATCTCTGACAACTGCAGCTAGCTGGGAATTTTCCTTTCTTGATCTTTTTTTAATCATACATATGTAAAATAATGAATGAATAATAATAATAATATAACAATACTGCAAATAATATAAAAATGGCGTGAGCGCTTTTAGAATTTAAAACAATTTTATAAAAACCGTTAACATAACCATAATTACAAAGAAGACCAGAATTGTGGACCTGAATATAACTGGCATGTGGAAATAACTGCAATTATATGAAAGAAGGGGTAAGTAAAAAAAAAAGGATACACAAATTTATGGAAGATGCTAATCTGTTAGTGATATTTACGAAAGAAATCGTTTAGGGAAAAACCGATTTGAGGCTTAAACTATTATAATTTATGATGGAGTAAAATGAAAAAAAGCCACGCGTGCATATTGAGAATTTCAGGGAAACTTGAAAAATCGTTAATTAGCAGTAGTTGGGATAGAAAAATAATTTAAAAATAAAACAAATTTTGCTTTGGAATATAACTGGCTTATAGAAGCAATTGAATTATATGGAAGAACGCTGAATAAAATAATGGGGAGATACGCGTATTTAAATCAGATGTCAGTTTATTAATTAGTGATATTTGTAATAAAACCTTGAGTAAGAACTGCTTCGAAGCCTGAATTTTTACAGTGTAGGAGGGAGTAAAATAAGAAAATGACGTGAGCACATGAAAAAAATTTAAAAAAAAAGACTTGTAAAAAGTCTTTAATTAAAAGTTATTACGTTAGAAAAAAACTATATAAAAACGAATTGTGGAACTGAATATAACTGGCATATGGAAATAACTACAATTATATGGAAGAAGGGGACAAAAAATAAGAAAAAAAGGATACACGAATTTATAGCAGATGATAATTCATTAATTAGTGATAGTTACGAAAGAAAGCGTTTAGGAAAAAACCAGTTTGAGGGTTAAACTATTATATTTTATGATGGAGTGAAATGAAAAACGGGGCGAGCATATTGAGAATTTTAAAAGAAACTTGGAAAATCGCTAATTAGTAATAATTGTGATAGAAAAATATTTAAAAAAATGATTTTGCTTGGGAATATAACTGGCTTATAGAAGCAATTGGAATTATATTGAAGAACGATGAATAAAATATAGAAAAAGAAGATACGTGTATGTAAAGCAGATGTGAATTCACTAATTAGTGATAATTGTAATAAAACCTTGAGGAAGAACCGCTTAGAAGCCTGCAATGTTACATTGTATGAGGAAGTAAAATAAGAAAACTGTGTGAGCACATCATAAAAATTAAAAAAAAAACACTGGTAAAATGTCTTTAATTAAAAGTAATTACGATAAAAAAAACCTATATAAAAAACGGGGTACGGTCTGGAATACAACTTGCATATGGGAATACTATAATTGTATGGAAGCAGGTGTAAAAATTAAGAAAAAGAGATACACGAAATTATAGCAGATGCTAATTCGTTAATTAGTGATAATTATAAAAACTTAAAGGGAAAAAGATGAATTTAGATCTGAACTATTACAGTGTATGAATGACCACAGTAAGAAAACGGACGCTATTATACATCTCACTAATTAGCGTTAATTACTATATAAAACTTAAAGTGGGAAAATCCAACAGTTAGTATCTCTAAAAGATAATACCCAAATACAGATAATAAACAGAACCGTACTCTTATAGGAACAAAACAATACTAATTAATTAACAGGATTAAAAATCACTAAAATTCTCAGTGGGTGTAAAAACTCGTTAATTAGCAATAATTACGATATTAAATTAAAAAATAGGATTGGGGCCCGGAATATAACTTGCAGATTGAAATAATGTACTTATTCAGGGTATGAGGAACTACAACAATAAAAACGCGTGCTATCCCACTAATTAGCATTAATTACTACATAAAACTTAAAGGGAAAAATCCAACAATGGGTATCTATAAAAGGTAGTATACAAATATAGATAATAAAACAGGGTCGTACTCTTATAGGAAAAAACTATAATAGATATTTAATAGGATTAGAAATCACTAAAATACACAGAAGGACATACGCACTCCGAGTCATACTCTTATAGGAAAAAACAATACTAGTTAATTAACAGGATTAAACAGACTACCACGGCGGCGGGAGGGGCATACCGAGCCTCCAACGAAGAGGGAAAGCCGGACGGAAGCACCACGCGTCGAGAGGGGACGGTACAGGGGGGAAAATGTGACCATATCCCGGCCTACACTACTGGGGGGGGGGGGTTTATTTTGCTACATAACGTATTTTTGGTAAACAGTGTAAATAACGATACTTAAGTATTATAAGTTAAAGTGGTGTGTTAAGTTCTATAATTTCATCATGTACACAAGTTTGTTCAGATTTAAAAGTAGTTCGTTTTCTTATATTCGTGAAGAACTTACTATTAAAATTAAACTCCAAAGGAAAAGGCAATAATGAATGACAAAATATAGATTACACCATGTGTATATAACTCTTGCACTCCTCATGAAGAAAATTATTGACATCCAACATCCCCAGAGAAAAAACCAAACCACCTCATCGATCAATATCACTATCTAATTTCTGAATACATTAAGGATGATAAAAAGATAATGATATGCTTATTATCGTATTTGCAAATAGATATTGATAATATAATTGTTATCATTAGGCTAAGTATGATCAATATCTGACAAATATGCGTGCAAGGGCAAGGTTGACGAAGATGAAGTTGCAATTGG
The DNA here is from genome assembly GCA_006491805.2 of Dysdera silvatica. Taxonomy (NCBI): domain Eukaryota; kingdom Metazoa; phylum Arthropoda; class Arachnida; order Araneae; family Dysderidae; genus Dysdera; species Dysdera silvatica. The sequence continues at coordinate 26,461 of QLNU02014858.1, forward strand.
ATGTCAATATTGATTCAAATAAATAGGTTTAATTGTCCTGAAACAACTTCGTTCTCTCCTTTCAAAACGCGCAAACATATTATTCATGCAGTGCGAAAAATACTTCTGTATACAACGAAAACGAAATGAAATAACGATGTGCACGACTACTATGAGACTATAGTGGAATTATTTAATTATGAAAGCTCATGGTAATTTATTTCTTAGAAACACCAGTTAAGAGCACATCTCAATCATTTTTTTTTTTCAATCAAAATTTACGACAAATTTATTTTAATGAGTGCAAGTTTGGAATGCACCCTGTATGCGTGATCATTATAAAAAAAATTTCGTGCCGAAATGCATTTTTTCGGATAACTTTGCTTTTCTATACAGGCATACCTTTGTTATACGACGCACTTAGTTCTAAACCACTGTTGTAATATAAATTCCATCGTATTACCGAATTATTGCTCGACCACGTGTAGGCGAAAGTGTTACTTTCTTTTTTTCTTACTTATAGGTGGATGTAATATGGCTTATAAAAGTTATATAGGCTTATATAGGTAGATGTAATATGGCTTAATATTATTTCCAAGCAACCATGTATGTGTATACATAGCTATAAATTTTGCTTCATCTTTTTATGTGACACTTCTCTTGATTTTGTTTTTTAAAATTAAAACATCATACAATTTTTATTTATTTATTCATTTTTTAACTGGACTTCCAAAATTAAACACTTTAAAATCATATACACACAAATTCGGTTATAATGAACATTAAGGGACTAAAAGATTTTCCATTTTACCGTTATTCGATATTACCATTTATCATAAATCGTATGGAGGGGCATGCTATATAAAATATGTGTGGGAATTAATGATCCTGAGCGAGTCATACAACTCAATAGGTTTTCTCCGGACTACTGGGCCATTCCTGGCCAGGGTGCAGCACAATTGTACCTGTTCGTCCGCAGACCGTATTATATTGTCTTTGATCCAAAGGTCAAAGACAATATAAACCGAAAATAATAAATTAGTCCTATATATAAATTCCGAACAGTTTCGTTATTTAAGATTACGCGAAATATATAGTTTTAAAGAAATGCAAAATGACCAAGGCTTTTTTTTTAATGTGTTCTTTATTAGCACATGGGTTAATATTTGAACAAAAATATGATGTAAAACATAAGATCTCAGGAATTTTTCGACATAATACTTTTAGTTAACAAAATCTCTGTAGAATTTTCCCACGTTTATTCTCGATTAGCCATTATTCTTAACATAAGAACGTGTTTTTGTTTCTGACAATGAGACGTTGTGAATTGAATTGAATCATATATTAATTCTTGTTTTCAGCCCCTGCAGAAGTTCCAGTACCAGACCGGGATGTAGTATATCGAAGTGACGTCCTTCCTGAAACCTTCCACGCTCGTGATAATGTCAGTAATTTCATAAGCTGGTGTCGAGCCCTGGCCATCAAGGAATGCTTATTATTCGAGACGGACGATCTAGTCCTCAGGAAAAATGAACGCAGTTTTATTTTATGCCTTCTTGAAGTCGCCAGAAAGGGCGCCAAATTTGGCATGCCAGCCCCTCTTCTCGTACAACTGGAGCAAGAAATCGACGCCGAACTCGCCAACGACGACGGTTATCAAAGCACACTCGATCATCACAGGGTTCAAGTAGTTACAAATGATCTTCGAAGCTTACATGAAAGGGTAAGGCCATTCTTTTACTAATAGACTATTGACACCACTCGTAAAACCACGAAACTGGATTTTTTGATAAACGCCTATTTATAATAGGGTTTGTTTGTTTTTTCAATCAAAAATTTTATTTCCATACCACACAGAGCACTGCAGAAGCAGAGTAAACTCAGTGGATTACATGCCCCCACTCCCCGATTCATGATCTGTTAGTTGCGTATTTATTAGCAATGCTTTAAGTTTTTTTGTTGTTGCTTGCATGTTTTAACACAGACGAAAATGCATGTTAGTTTCAAAATAAGCACAGTGACGTAGAAGAGGGGCGCTCAGAGGGCTCAAGCCCCCCATTGAATATCAAAACACATTTTCTATAAGACCACATCACATAGTCTCCTTTAAAGGCCCCTGAGCACCTCCGCTTCATGGGCAGATTTAACATTTTGCCGCCCCATGGCTGCATTTTTTGCCGCCGGTAGGCTACATTTTTTTTGCCGCCCCTTCCTACCCGTCTGCCCATTCCCAATCAGTAGTAGGAACATAAAAATCGTTACATTCAATTTACACCAACGAATTTTATATTGACAGTGAAAACGTTGAAAAACAAAGTCATAAATTGAAATATAAAAAATATTACCTTATATTGCAGTATTATTTGTTTTTGATATATAATAAATCAAATTCAATGTTACTGAAATAAATTTTAATTTTAGCAAAAAATAAATAAAAGCCCATTAAACACTGGTATTTAAATGGAAAGCATGACGTCTAGCTTCCTTCTCGCCAAAACATCTGATTATGTCTTCGTACGATGTTGATTTTATTATATCAGACTCAATACATAAAATTGCTAATCAATTCAATCAATCTTTACACATAGTTAATCGCAGGTAATTATTAATTCTCTCAAAGCAAGAAAAATATCCTTCTGCAGAATAGTTTGTTGCTGCCATGCTCGTGAATATTCTACTAACAAGGAACCCTAGGGAAGTGTTGCTCGCACTTTGATTTCAAATTCATATCAATTGATAGATAAAGGTATATAAGTAAATAATCTGCAATCAGTTTTTCGGAAAAATTAAATCTTGATTTTTTAACTTAATTTTATTAACAAGACAATAATTTGTCAATTGATTTTTTATCAATTGACCTGCAAGAGTGGCTCCAATGAGGGGGGGTCCATGAGTACGTGTGCCCCCTCGGGGCTTGATTAATTTTCCATATTATTTTGGTTTGGTGTACATTATATTTGCCTCTTCCCCGTCGAGAAAAAGGTGCCCCGGGGAAATTCTGACGCCAGTAGTGTTGACCTGAAACCGAATTTCAGGTTTCTTTGATATTTTATTTACTTTCTACATGTATAGGCCAAATACAAACTTCTTTTGTTTTCATTACATAAAATCTGATTAAGCTAAATCAGCGAAAAATAACGTTAATTTTTTAAAATATTTCTTACTAATCAAACTTTGACTATGAATTATATTCCATCCGTACACATATTAAAAGATAATAATTTTTTCATATACATTTCTTCTATCGTATGTATCTGCAACATTTAATAATAAATGCCGGTAATGTTATAAAGAAAAACTCTTGTTGCAAAAAATATGTGCCACGTTCTTTGTAATAAGATTTACGATTTTACAAAAAATACACGAGAAATGTATATGATTATACGGAAAGACAATTTCGCCAATGGCACAAACCCAGCCAAATTTGGCGCCAAATATAAACATTTTGAAAATTAATAAAAAATCAGGATTTAATTTTTCCGAAAAACTGATTGCGGATTATTTACTTAGGCACCTTTATCTGCAAACTGATATGAATTTGAAATCAAAGTGCGAGCAACACTTCCCTAGTGTTCCTTGTAAATGCAATATGAACGATAGGATATGCATAACCTGGTCATTTTTTTCTCAAAACGGGACATACATCATATGTCCCGTTTGAAAAAAATAAACAGGAACATCTACTAATTTTAGGTGCAATAGTATGTTATTAAAAACGCATAGTTCTCCATAGTTTTGCTTATTAATGAAAATAACAGGAAGAATATGTGAAAACAAATAATTTATGTGGTCTTATATTTTTCTGAAGAAGAACAAATTTGCTTAAGTATATTTGGATTCGATTTCAAATAAGAATAAAATTCTTGGCATGATTTCTTAAAATTTACTTTAATAATAATTGTCATTGCTTTAGGAATTGCGACTAGCAACTGTGTTTTCTCACTCGTCCATAACTTATTCGTAAAAGAAAAGACCCTTTCTACTGGTGCATTAGTGCCTGGTAGGCGTATAAAATATATTCAATAATTATACGAAAGTTCACATGATTCAAATTATTGGTGCGAAAGTGTCTGAACAATTCCACACAACGACTTTCAGTTGAAACATTCCCAGTGTTCCATTCTGTCACTTTTTGCGGTGTAATGTAGTTATAAGTGAATACTCAACTAATACTTCTGATAACTTGGTCACAATTAATAAATCCCTGTTCAGTCAATACATCCATTACACTTTGAATTTCCCACTTAGGTATTTTGGTTAAATTCGCCCAT
>QLNU02014860.1:6091-19643 GCA_006491805.2 Dysdera silvatica
AGCTAATTGGTCGGTAATTTTTTAAATCCTCTTTATCACCTTTTTTATGCAAAAGAATTACTGTTGCAGAATCCCATTGGTTTGGTATGTTACCGCTGTTAAGACATTTGGTAAAGAATTTTGCAAGTATGTCTTCTACATATTCTCCAGCTTCTTTTAGGATATCTAATGTAATACCATCATCACCAGGGGCTCTTCCTTTCTTCATACTTTTTATTGCAAATGAAACTTCTTCTTTTAAGATTTTAGGAGCTGTTCCTTCGACTATCTCAGAGTCTTCGTTTAATCCACTGTTACTTTCATATAGTTTTTTGTAGAATTCTTCAACTCTTCTAAGTATTTCTTCCCTATTTCTTGTTACGGTGCCATCCTCTCCTTTTAATGCAATGATGTGTTTCTTCCCAACAGATAAACTTCCTTTAACAACCCTAAGGCTCTTGTTATTTTCAATGGCCTTCCTTACTAACTCACAGTTGAATTTTCTTATGTCTTCTTTCATGCTTTTGCGCAGAGTTTTACAAAGTTCTATGTACTCAATCCTGGAACTGGTATTTCGATTGTCCACCTTCATATCTCTTCGCCTTTTCATGAGCTGTTTCGTCTTCTCAGATAATTTGCTATTGTGCTTTTTACAGGTTACACCACCAATTTCCCCAGCAGTTTCAACTATTGTCTTAACAATGTTTTCATTTGCTTCTGAGATATCACTTTCATCAATAAGTCCTTCCAGTGCAGAAAAGCGATTTTTTAATTCCAACTTGAATGCCTCGGTATTTACTTTCAGTTTCATTAGATCCACCCTCTTACTTACTTGTTTCCTAATGAGCTTCTGTCGTTCTAATTTAGTATTTAAGTGCACTTTACATCTCACCATTCGATGATCACTTCCAGTATTAAATCTGTTCAGTACACTGCAATCTTCAATAATTGATTTCTTGTTTGCCAGGATATAGTCAATTTCACTAGTTCCCCCATTTGGGTGTTTCCATGTCCATTTTCTTTGCGGTTTCTTCTTAAAAAATGAATTCATGATGCTAAGGTTTTCAGCTTCTGCAAATTCGATGAGTTGATCGCCACGTTCATTCCTTTCCCCATATCCGTATTTACCAACCGATGTCTCTCCTTGTTCCTGTTGTCCAATTCTTGCATTGAAATCCCCCATGATGAGCTTGATATGTTGTTTCCCTTTGGTGTGTAACTCTTTGATTTCTTCATAAAATTCTTCAACCTCTTCGTCGGTATGGCTTGATGTTGGTGCATATACCTGTACTATTTGAAGTTGGTATCGCTGGGTTAGTTGAACAACAAGCCTCGCTGCTCGATCTGATGTACTTTCAACTTCCAGAAGACAGTCTTTAATTCTTTTGTTGATTAAGAAGCCAACACCACTTGTTCTTCCAGTTTCCGTTCCTCTATAGTAAAACAAATGTCCGCTTTTCAGTTCCACCAACTCTTCACCTTTTCTTCTAACTTCACTGAGTCCTACAATGTCCCATTTGATCTTGTCTAGTTCCTCTTCCAATTCCTGAAGTTTTGCTTCAGAAGCAAGGGATCGTCCATTAAACGTAGCCAAGGTCAATAACAAACGGCAGCCTGGGCCATTCCAGTGATTCTTAGCACCCCCTGCTTTCATGCCACACTGACCGCTGCCTTGATCAGGAGCACTCCAGCACCTGGAGACTAGGGGCCATGGTTTCTGGTGTGTCAACATAATGGAGGAATTAGCCATAATTTCACCACGCTGGCTAGACGGGTTGGTGAATTAGCCCTCCCCTTCCGCCTTTCTATCCGTGTAGCAAATATTAATTTGCCACATAAATAGAAAGCTCAGCCTGCACCACTTGAAGGCGGGGTAGGACACTAGGTTACTGGCCTGGCCGGTTCCACACATCGTCACATACGTTCAGCGTGTGGGTCTCCTTCCAGTTAGATACCAGCAACCCTTTTGCAGGCCATATATATATATATATATATATATATTTTAATTTAACCTCAGGTTTTCAAACAAAAAATGCATATTTCCTATTTAGTAGATGGTATTACAACTTCGTTTCTAATCACATGTTGTCACTATAATGGTCATACTTGTCACTTCTTTTTTTAATATAATTTCAACATTTGTAACACATTTTTTCTCTTATTAAATTCTACGGGAATTAAAAAAAAAAATTAATGGGAAATATCCCCTTCAGCCTTTGCCACAGGGTTTGTTCTAGAGACATAATTACAGGACATAAATATTACAATGGGGGAATAAAAAGAGAAAGAATAAAACCGGTTAAAAGAAGGAAAAATATGGCTTACAATATTGAAGGGGAGCTGGACATGGTTCTATAAGAGAACTCAAAGATGTCATTCAAAGTCATACATTTCTCCACTATTATATCAATTCAACGCAAATTAATGACATCAGTTAGCCTTTGAGACTCCTCCCCCCCACTTTTCTTTTTCAAACCAGCATCATTTAAGGCACGTTTCTTTAGTCTTCTCGACTAAAACGACGCCAACGCCCATATAGTACCGCCAAATTATTATTATTTTTGGCTGTGAACGAGGCTATTTCACTCCCTTCAAGAGGAATGCAGCCAATGTTTGCGAGTACATATGCAGAGTGCACGTGCAGTTTGCACATACCTTTCCTACAATTTTAAAACTAGTGGTGTTGATAGATATATCTTCCCCAGGAATTTTTCGCCTGGTTACTTCTGCAGTTGCGTATAGAAGTCTATTAAGTTGCGTATAGTCTGTCATTTGGATAATTTGCTGTGGAGAATTTATTACTTGCAGATGGTATTGGCCGGGGGGAGTGAAGAAAGTTATGAACTTGAAGCGGATAGGGCATTTTAGATGTAAAGGGAGAGAGAGGGTGGAAAAGGGGAAGTAAAATTCCTAACCGGGTGGTTAATACTAAGCTAGAGGATAGTTTAAAGCGAGGATTAGAAGTTGCTGACATTTTGGGAAACAGGGAGGAAACACGTTTTAGTTTGAAACCACGGGAAAGGAGTGTTTAAATGCCAAGTGGTTTACGTCTGTGCTTTAACGTTCCGACTCCCACAGTCGAGAATATAATCATACACTGTACATAGACTTATAAGTCAGTGATAATAAATGAAATTTTTAAAATTTAACTTTAATTAGTGGTTAAAAATATTGATAAGTGTAGAGCAGGAATTTTTAAATTGGTAATTATTATTACCACAAACTAAAATTAATAAATCAATGTAACAAAAAATTAGTAACATTATTACATAACTAATACATAGAAGATAATTATTCATCACATTTCACAACATAAAAAGAATATTTCGTACTGAGTTATTAACCTTTTTTCTCTTCAAAAATGAGAAATAGAATTATTATTTTTACAATAATGATGACGATTGAAAATACATAATTTTTCTGGTATCTGTAGTGCTGGATTTCAACATTGGTTGCTTGAAGAGAAAAAAAAGAAAAAAAAGAAAAAAAAAGAAAAAGAAATGTTCACTGAATATTAAATTTTTGTTTAAAATCGTTCTTCCTATTGGAAAGTCAATTTATAGAATTCAGTTGGTTTGCAGCAATTTAAAGTTCTTGAAGAAAAATAATGATCTTCTTTGGACGGGAAGGGAAAGTTCTTTAATCGATTTTGTTCATGGAAGTTTATTTACTGGCAGGTTGGTATGTAGCTTGTCAGGCAGTATCAGGTTTGACTGTGGCAGATGAACAACAGTGGAGGAGGCATTTATGTCAATTTCAACTTTGTTTACAAGTAGGCAAAGGCTAAAATAAATAAGAACAAAGCGGCAGTATCTGGACTAATAATAAAAAGTAAGTGGAAAAAATATCTACAATATGGAGAGAGAATGGATTGGCCTAGTTATATATGTTTTTAAATTTGAATATGCGATTTAATGTTTGTATGCATGCATGTATGTATGTATGTATGCATGCATGCATGTATGTACAGTAGTGGACAAAATTGTGGAAACCTTTTGAAAAAAGTTTATTTTAGAGGTTTGATGGCTAATAACACCACTTTTTTTTGTACCAATACTATAAAATTATATATCATTAGAAAGGTAATTTAATAAAGATTGTAATGCAATAACATTTGTTCAATTATCTGTATTCTATCAAAAGTTATAGCCAAATAACCAGAAAAAAGAAGCACAGCTTGCTTACATTTATATGAAGTAGCTTTCCTTCATTTGAATGTGGCCAATGAGCATGAGTGTTTACAGAGCCAATCAGGTGTCATCTTGTTTTGGCAATGAGCCAATCATGTTTTCTCTTGTTTTGGCAATGAGCCAACAGGTTACAGGACATTTATCAGTGTGTTCTGTAATTGCTATCAAGTTGGTTGTTTTTTTTTTGTGCTCTTTGATTTAGTGTGCTTGTAAAACGTAATAAAATTAAAGAAATGGCGCAAAGAGTTGACTGGTCACCTAGGAAGCGATGTAAAATAGTAATATTAAGTGAACAAGGCTACAGTTATGAAGAAATTAGAAGAAATATTGGGGGAAACTTAACTAAAGGTGGCATTTCTAAATTTTTGAAGAAGTATAAGGAGACTCAGTCATTACAAAACCAGACTGGTAAAGGCAGAAAAAGGTGCACAACAGCAAGTGATGATAGAAGAATTAAAAGACAGTGCCTAGGTGACAGGAAAAAATCATCTCTGTGTATACAAGGTGAAATGGCGCAATGCAATGTGAAGTTAAGTGCAAGGACTGTTCGGCGCAGACTGCATGAATGTGGTCTAAATGCAAGAATTCCACGAAAAAAGCCATTTTTGTCTGTCAAACAGAGGTTGAAAAGATTAAACTGGGCTAAAACCCATGTTAACTGGACAACGGAACAATGGGACAGTGTAATTTGGAGTGATGAGACCAAAATCTCACTGTTTGGTAGTGATGGCGTAAAATACGTATGGAGAAGAATTGGAGAAGATTTCCATCCTGAGTGCATTACACCTACCGTGAAACACCCAGTTAGTGTTATGATTTGGGGTTGTATAACATCAAGAGGTGTGGGCAGAATTTGCGTGATCAATGGGAATATAAATGCCCAAAGATACATAAATGAGGCCACGAGCCTCAAGCTGCAGCCTCAGCGTGATCTTTCCAAGATAACAGTTACTATATTTCAACAGGATCAGCTCCATGTGTCATGTTGCTGCGCAAAAATGGTTTCAAGATCATCATATTCAACTGCTGGAATGGCCTGGAAATAGCCCAGACCTTAACCCCATCGAAAATCTATGGAGCCGGCTAAAGAAGCTTGTTAGTCGGAAGCAACCCAGCAATAAAACACAATTAACAGAAGCAATAATTCAATCTTGGTTTCATATTATAACAGCTGCAGAACTAAAGAACTTGGTTCACTCCATGGGAAAGCGTTGTAAGGCCGTAATTAAGGCTAAAGGTTACCCAACTAAGTATTAACTGGTATGGTGAACATTTTTGTATATCTCATTTTTTCTATGTATATCACCTTTCTTCTTTATGAATGCTGTTCTATTAAAATACGATTCATAAATGTTATTGCATTACAATCTTGATTAAATTACCTTTCCAATGATATATAATTTTATAGTATTGGTACAAAAAAAAGTGGTGTTATTAGCCATCAAACCTCTAAAATAATCTTTTTTCAAAGGGTTTCCACAATTTTGTCCACTATGTATGTCATGAATTGCAGATGCAGTATGAGGCAGTTTCTATAATATTTGAGTTCAACTAATAAAATTTGTGTGATTTTCGCTTCAATTGCATGTGATAATTTTTAGTGTTCGTGAAAAACGAGCGTCTGTCATAAACCTTCTTTTTATAAAATTTACCCCTACTTCGGTTTTCCCCAGTCGCTGTATTTCGACGTACTTCTGTTCAGACTGCACAAGGATGATTCATGTGTATGTCATGAATTGCGGATATTTGAACAAAATGAATGACAGCATGATTTTGAAATAACTGCGTAGGTACACGTAAAGCAGTATAAGAGCTGGAATTTGCTAACAACTTCTCAGAGCAAAATTCCAGAGGAAATAGGGAAAAGGCATTTTACAGAAACAGATTGGTCTCATATAGTAAGTATTTGATTTCTTTTTATGTTTTGCATTGACCTAATTCATAATAAACAATATGCAAACCTTTTAGACTTCCCAAGCTGGAAAGAATTTATGAGAATAAAAACTAAAAAAATTCCGCGAATATAAATTCGATTATTATTAAAATTACTTATCAAAATTTCAATACTGCGAGTCGCATATCACAACGTTAAATTTCATATTTCATGCTACATCTTTTCCTCCACGAGTAGAAAATATGCAATTTCGTAGCTTCGATCGCATGGATCCAGAAACAGTACATCAACAAAACTTTTTTTTTGTCTGAAACGCAAATTACACTTCTGGAATATTAGCATCAAATTTATCGTTAATTTTACGTCAGTCTGGTTGCAATTATTTAGTCTTAGCGTTCGTTATTAACTGGTTTTTTTTTAATATTTACTGTTTGTGCTTTATAATAATTGTTTTAACCATTTTAAAAACATTTAAAATATATTTTTACAGAATAAGTACATTATTATTCAATGAAATCTGTCTATGGTAATATTGCTTATTTGGTTTGTGAAGTCACGGTTCAAAGAGAGCAAGGGTCATGCTGCGCCGGAGTTATTTTCACGAGGAATCCGAATACATTATAGTCAAGAGAACTAACTTCCGGACTACAGTTATTGGCGCCGACGGCATAAAAATATTGGGGGTGACAATATACAGAAGAAGGCATTTTGTTTGAAACTGAGGAGGATATGGAACCCTAACACCGACCCCGCCAACCCCCCTTGTCTACAGTAAACCATTTGGTCAGCAATTTTTTTTTCTAGCACCACCGGGGTCAAACGCATAACGCATTATTAAAATTAAATTAACCCCTGGAATCGTGGCAAGCTCATTGCTGACAAGCCTATCTGCTGCCCAAGAATTGTGTTATCCCTAGGGTGAATAATACCTTAACACCTTTACATACGGAGAAAGAGAGCGTTGTTTCCTGTCCTCATTCGTCTAGCGGTCCAAGACACTCCGGGCTAAACGGAGGGACCCTGGTTCGAATCCAGGATGGGGAAAGCGTCTCTTTTTCTCCAAAATTACATAAGCTCTAGTTTGAGCTGTAATTAAAACGTGGGTGGCAAAAATTATAGTATAATAAATTTCCCCCACGAAAACTCACAAAATTCTCGCCCCGGAGGCTTTCTTGTGTTGACCATATTTGGCAATTGTGTTATCCCTGCGGAGGGTAATAATACCTTAACACCTTTACATACGGAGAAAGAGAGCGTTATTACCTGTCCTCATTCGTCTAGCGGTCCAAGACACTCCGGGCTAAACGGAGGGACCCTGGTTCGAATCCAGGATGGGGAAAGCGTCTCTTTTTCTCCAAAACGAAAAATACCTCTAGTTTGAGCTATAATCTATACGTGGGTGGCAGAAATTATTGTATAAATGACAATTTTCATTATTCTTAAAATTAATAGATTTTACGCAATTTGGTGACCTAAACAAACATATACATCTAAAATAAAGAAGAACGTGAGTTCAACGATTTAAGAGGAGGATAGTTCCACCCTCTGGGAAGAAAGTGGCCAATTTATGCCATTAATATTATTGTAGAGTTTCTACATTTATAGATTTGGTTATCGTTCTATGATGGATTGCAGAACGATGGAGCGGTGATAGACTCCATAATATCACCGATGGCTTATAAATTATATCAGAAGGGTTTTTTTCGTGCGTCAACTCACGTTGATTGTTACGATTAAGAATTGACATTATTATTGTAAGACATTATGAATGTCCATCATGGGCAGCGTGACCATCTCGCTAAGAGTCCTACCGAAAGAATGTCTTTTATTGGTGTTCGCCTCATCGTCTCTACACTCGCAATCACTCTTATTGGCTGTTCACCCTTTTCGTACCAAAATGTTCATTGGTTACCTCTTTAATACTAACCGAAGATTCGTCGTTCTAGCCACGAGTTTGTGATATCACACTCGGAGTGTCATAATCACCATATCCAGCAGGGGTACTTATAAACAGGAAATGTCTGTCAAGGAGTTTGAAGAAATACAATTAAGTTATTTTTGCGCCGTACCAAGTTGTACACTAAACTCAATCATCGTCGGGAACAGAGTGAACCACTGATGAGTCAGTCCATCTGGATTCTGGATGGGGAAAGCGTATGTGCGGGGAAACAAAATGGTGAACATTAAATCATGATTAAACGTTTTGGAAATGTGGGTTCATGTATCAATGATCGTTGATTCATGAGTCCCTACAATATAACAATAATAAATTTATTCTACCCTATATACAACATTCAGTTATACAAAACTTGAGGAGTATAAAAGTTATAGCAATATAAGTGAAGATCTGCGTTAAATTATTTTAGGCTTTGGATTAGAAACGGAAGGTTGGATAACGCCATCCATGACTTAGTAAGAAAAAATCTGATGTAAAATTAGTTAAATTTCTAGAATGATGTGAGTGACCAAGTAATTAAAAAAAAAAGAGAGATTTAAGCATCTCAAGGATTTTATTATTCTGAACGCGAATATTGGAGTTTTAAAACTAAGAATTTTATCAGTTATCAGGATAAGAAAGCGCTTTGTAAATTCTAAACGATTGGAAAAGGAGACTGCTTGAGAAAAAGGCAAAGGTAACGTTTCTGCGAAGAAATTTGGCGTTGAATATTCGATTTCGATGTATGATCTCAGGTCAAAAGACAATAGTAAAATTTTTGAAAAATCAAGGAATGATAGATACTTCAAAGGATTATAGTAGGTGAGTAAAAACTGATATATGTCGGAGGTAACACAAAGCTGAATATGACACAGAAGTCGGTCTTGGGCGAAAAATGTTTGACAAGAATATTCCTAGACAGCGTAGTAATCGCGAAGGCCATAAAACTGCCATTTTAATCAAAAACTGAAAGTAAATTGACATTTAAAAAAAATCATGGAAATCCGATTTATGGATTCGTTTTGGCCTTTGAAGGAGGAGTTTTTAAACTTGTTTATAGAATCTTTTCAAATTAAACGCCAGTTGAAATTGGAGTCATCTATGTCCAACCCTAAAATTCCGGATATTTTATATCTATAGAATTTGTAAATTTATTAGTTTTAATTTTTTAAACCCCCTTATATGCGATTTAAAATCGAGGAATTTCTGGCATCAGGACGTAGTTATAATTGCTTTATAGGCATTGATATAAAATTAAAAAAAAAATGGCGATATATTTGTGAATCAATTTATTTTATTTGACGGCATGTTTTACAAGAGGGTTTTCTTCTACGAAATTTTTTAAATTTCAAATTAAGACAATAATGTGGGACACTCTCTTCCTGTTCCTTTTCCTTCGGAAGGAAAATTCGATGAAATTCTAAGATAGATAAATTTCGGTTTGAAAAGAAAACTTCGCTTTGTGAAATTTTGTGTCCATAAACATGTGGCGCCTAATAAATCCGTGCCTGAGTGTTAGGCAGTACTTGTATTAGCGTACGGAGAATGTTCATAAGGAAGGGTTACAGAGAGCTACAATTCCATGATAGCCATTTTCTCAAAAACAGTGAAAGAAGGAAGTGTTAGATTTAAAACCGTGTGCTTAAATAAATATTATTGATCCGAATTTTCTCCCCTGTTTAATAACGCAAATATCGTTTTTATTTACTATCGCTAAAAATCCACATGTATTATTTGTGTTATATAGTCCATAGGAAATTAATAAATGTTTGCTAATTAATATCATTGTTTATATATGTTTACTGTTTTTTAGAAGACAAATACTTGATCCTACTCACTTATAATGTGGACTTCTGCCTTCGTTTTCTTCCTTGTGAGTTTGCTATTTTCTAACCAGAAAAATTCGCTAATTAAAATCTCATGTTAATGAGAAATGAATGTATTTGTCGTATAAGACTTTTACTTACAACTGAATGTAAATCATTTCAGCTAACCACCCTTGTCGTGGATGCATCCATCTGGTACGAAGGGTACGACAAGAAGGAGTGTAGAAGTGACGGGGCTTGTAGGTGTACAGATCTAACTGATGATTCGATATTTTTGGACTATACAGAAGGCATCGAATCATGTACTTGCTTAATGAATAAGAAATCTTATGAAGAAAATGAAGGTCTACGTAAGTACCACAGCAGATTCTCGATAATCCGTCGTTTGTAAATTTGGCTTCAGATTTTACCGTAAAAGAAAAGGGTTAGGTGCCTATATGGCATCAGCAACGAGACATTTAAAAATAATTTAACTAAATTCTTTATGTATTTTCAGTAATACCATATTCTAGTAAATCCGTCACTCCTTCACGCGAGGGATGATGAATTTCGTTAATAATTGGTATGAGATGCTGCTTCAACATATTCTAATAAGATTTAGCATTCAAACGTTCGCTTACGAAAGCCAACATTTGTCGGTAATATTCGTTGAATGCAGCCCATATTATAACACATTTTGCTCCTTATTGGCATTTAGAATATGTCATAAAATCTTTCCGTAAATCGTGCCACTAGCATTTCTAGCAACTTGACCCATCGAAATTACAATTTTTCTTCAGATGATATTCGACCACTTTTCTGTCAATGGCATATGATATTGCGCCCAATACAGTCACTCTGCTCTATGAGCATTCGTAGGCGGTATTTGAGTTCGCATTTTTCGATGGCGTAAGACACTGCATGTTTTATGACACCGCTGGATGCTTGATTTGTATACAGCTACATCCGGAGCCTTTGCTATTTCTCAAACACTACTTACAGAATTTCTCATATGCTTGTAAATTATTCGTTCCTGTTGTTCTGTCAATGTTGGGGATTGTGCAGTGTTTTTTTCTCCATGAGTTCCATTAGAATTCACGTAATTTTGTATCACATTATTTGAACTTTGACCTTATGAAGGATAGACACAGTGACCCTATGTTAAGGGCTGCTCTCCGAGGGGCTCTGCATCACGTGGGGTTAAACACGTCATTGGTCACATGAACAAAGAACTTCTCCTTCCTAGCAAGCCTCCATATTTTTTAATGTTTTAAAATGGCCATGATTCGATATTGTACTGCATTGCAAGGAAAGGTGAAAAAAGGCGGTTCACTTATTCTACAGGACTGCTTATTAATGTATTTAGCATATGTTTTTTTTTTCTTCTTCTATTCGCATTGTAAATGACTAATTCCCCTTATCACAAACATTTCGCGCAAACATTTCCAAGACAACTATTCATGATTTATAGAAGCGTCTTTTAGAAGAATTTTTCGCTATAGGGCTTGATTTTTATTAGGAGCATGAAGAGATTATTTAAAAAGTATTTATCAATAAAGCATTCTTTATCCATACTATGTAATGGTTAAAGTAAAATAGCACCTAATTACTCGACTTTGAATTTTCATATCAATAATTTTGTTATGTAAGATACAAAAATTATGAGGTAAAATGTGAAACTATAAACTTATTTGTTTTCATGAAATCAAGCGTACCGAACTATCAAAGTTTTGTTTTACTTTGGATTGAATTCATTGGTCCAATTAGTAAGTTTTCATTTTGAAATTTCACAGTATCAGTAAAAAATGTTTGTTCCAAAAACAAGAATGAAAAATCCGGGAGGGAGGCCCTTAGGTTCATATTACTCTATAGGCGAACGGCACGTTTGGACAAGGCTCCCTGCGATTTATGATCCCCTAAAAAATACTTGAAAAATTTAAAACCCCAAAATTACAGAAAATCAACGAACACATCTAAGAAATAATATTCCATGAAGCCCAAAATCTGTTTTTGCTTACTTTAGAATAACAATAAATCATTATGTTTTACCGTTAGTCGCTCCTTAATGTATATACACACTATCATGCCGCTTTTTTTGCGTACACTTTCATATCATTTTAATGGGAGAGGTAGAGGTTTTATCCGATGGATAATATATTACACAATAGGCACAGTTTTTGGAACGAAAATTTATTCGGCTTTAAACGTTTTTCGAAAGCCTTGAGCTTTCATCAAAGAAGCAAGAAACCCTAAGCGTACATCGCTCATAAGGGCGAGTGTACGATTGTTTATTGTATAAAGGGTAAGTTTATGGTTAATGTCCGTGAGTTAGCGCCCTCTATCGGTTGAACGAGATGAACATGGACGGTAGGAGGAAAGTTAGTTGCATGGAAGGATTGTGTTAAAGGACATACAAAATTATTGGTGAAATTTTAAGAGGAGAAAACGTGACCACGCCGGATGGATATTGGCCGTAATAGATAAATCGTTCACCAGGTGCTCGGTGTTTTGATGGATTAAGGTTTCAAAAAAGTTAAGATCAGCGAGAGACGGAAGTTTGCAGATTAACTTCGCTTCATCGAAGTTAAATTTGTGGTCCAAAGACCAGCAATGAACGGCTATGGATGATTTAGTCAATTATTGGTTTTGTATGTATGCCCAGTGTTCTTTAATCCCGAACCGGAGTGCACGACGAGTTTGGCCGATGCACGATTTTGAGCACGAGCATGGGATTTCATAAATACCCCCCATGAGTTGTGATCCGAAACCGAGTCTTTTAGTTTTGAAATACAACGTTTATTGATGGGCGTGAAAGAGACTTTAAAATTAAAGTTGTTAAGAATAGTAGCAATTTTAGTGCTGATATTGGGAACGAACGGTAAGCAGATGGTCTATAAAATAGGAATGCTGTTGGGAGAAAGATGTGTGTCCGGTTTTTTGGAGGAGAATTTTTTACGGCCCGATCAACAATAGACGGTTTGCAGTTTCGGAATATGGCAATGTTTTCAATGAAGTCGAGTTCTTTATGTCGGTTTTCTTCAGTGGAGAAAATTTTGATAGCGCGGAACAATAACAAATAAAAACTGCTCATTTTCTGAGACATTGGATGTGCTGACGAACAGTTTGGTGGCAACGAAATGGAAGAAGGTTTATGGTAAACGCTTAAACGAAATTCGAAGTCTGTTTTCATGACCAGAATGTGCAGAAAGGCAAGTTTGTTGTCAACTTCGCATTCAAATGAGGATTGAATATGATTATTGAACGAGTTGAGATTATGGGTGAGAACCTTGAGATCAGTATTATTACCATCTAGAATTGCAAAGATGTCGTCTACATACGGAACCCAAATTTGACGTTGGTGCATATGCTTGTACTATCTGAAGTTGGTATCGCTGTGTTAGTTGAACAACGAACCTCGCTGCTCGATCTGACGTGCTTTCGACTTCAAGAAGGTAGTCTTTAATTCTTTTGTTGATTAAGAAGCCAACACCACTTGTTCTTCCAGTTTCCGTTCCTCTATAATAAAACAAATGTCCACTTTTAAGTTCCACCAACTCTTCACCTTTCCTTCTAACAACTCTGAGTCATAAAATGTCCCATTTGATCTTGTCAAGTTCTTCTTCCAATTCTTGAAGTTTTGATTCAGAAGCAAGGGATCGTCTTACACACGCACACGCACACACACACACAGCACACACACATATGTATATATATACCTCTAGGTTTACCTCTAGGGTAAATTGAATAT
>QLNU02014860.1:19743-36850 GCA_006491805.2 Dysdera silvatica
TTAATAACGAACGCTAAGACTAAATAATTGCAACCAGACTGACGTAAAATTAACGATAAATTTTATGCTAATATTCCAGAAGTGTAATTTGCGTTTCAGACAAAAAAAAAGTTTTGTTGATGTACTGTTTCTGGATCCATGCGATCGAAGCTACGAAATTGCATATTTTCTACTCGTGGAGGAAAAGATGTAGCATGAAATATGAAATTTAACGTTGTGATATGCGACTCGCAGTATTGAAATTTTGATAAGTAATTTTAATAATAATCGAATTTATATTCGCGGAATTTTTTTAGTTTTTATTCTCATAAATTCTTTCCAGCTTGGGAAGTCTAAAAGGTTTGCATATTGTTTATTATGAATTAGGTCAATGCAAAACATAAAAAGAAATCAAATACTTACTATATGAGACCAATCTGTTTCTGTAAAATGCCTTTTCCCTATTTCCTCTGGAATTTTGCTGTGAGAAGTTGTTAGCAAATTCCAGCTCTTATACTGCTTTACGTGTACCTACGCAGTTATTTCAAAATCATGCTGTCATTCATTTTGTTCAAATATCCGCAATTCATGACATACACATGAATCATCCTTGTGCAGTCTGAACAGAAGTACGTCGAAATACAGCGACTGGGGAAAACCGAAGTAGGGGTAAATTTTATAAAAAGAAGGTTTATGACAGACGCTCGTTTTTCACGAACACTAAAAATTATCACATGCAATTGAAGCGAAAATCACACAAATTTTATTAGTTGAACTCAAATATTATAGAAACTGCCTCATACTGCATCTGCAATTCATGACATACATATAAATCATCCCTATGCAGTCTAAATAGAAGTACGTCGAATACAGCGGCTGGGGAAAACCGAAAGAGGGGTAAGTTCAATAAAAAAAGTTTATGACGGACGCTTGTTTTCACGGATACTAGAAAATTCACATACAATAGAGCAAACATCGCACAAATTTTATTAGTTGAACTCAAATATTATAGAAACTGCCTCATACTTGAAACGAACAATTGGCCAAGGTAAACATGTGCAGAGGCATAGCCAGGGGGTTTGAGGATTGTAACCCCCACCCCATCGTAATAAAATTTTGTATATTCAACATAGGAATATATGTTATAATTCTGTAACACCATCATTGAGCCTATACCTCCCCCCCCTTATGAAATTTCTGCCTACGCGTATGAATATATGAATCAACAATTTCTAGCTCACTGTTTTAACTTGTCTTTTTGTTTTTTCTATGAAATTATAAAATGACTTTAGTTTTTCATAGGTTCGTTTTGAGTATAACTTCTCTACTTCTAATTGAGAGCTCCTGTACCGTGTCATGGATTTCCGATGGGTCCTTTGAAAAAAATTAAAAGTTAGCAAATCACAGATGATTCATATATTCACCATTTATTTTATTCCCTTGTTATTCGAATATGTCATCTGAAAAATCATCTATAAACTGTAATAAAAAGTTTTAGAGAAATGGTATCTCCCTTCTTCACACCATTACTAATTTGATAGCTTCGGTATCTTTATGTAACCAAAATTTTGCGCTTGGAGTTTTATACACACATTTCACCATGTCCATGTAGATATTCTCGACATATGTTGATCTTAAAAAATTGATTTTTCATTTGCTTCTGTGATATCAACTTCTACAACAAGTCCTTCCAATGCAGAAGAGCAATTCTTCAATTCCAACTTGAATGCCTCGGTATTTCTTTTCAGTTTCTTTAAATCCACCCTCTTACATATTTTTTTTCCTAGCGAGCTTCTGTCTTTTTAATTTAGTATTTAAGTGCACTTTACATCTCACCATTCGATGATCATTTCCGGTATTAAATCTGTTCAGCACGCTGCACTCTTTAGTAACTGATTTATAGTTTGCCATGATATAGTCAATTTCTCTGGTATCGCCATTGGGGAGTTTCTATGTCCATTTTCTTTGTCGTTTCTTGTTAAAAAATGAATTTATGATGCTAAGATTTTCAGCTTCTTCATACTCATCTAGTTTATAGCCACGTTCATACCTTTCCCCGTATCCGTATTTATCAACCGATGTCTCTCCTTGTTCCTGTTGTCCAATTCTTGCAATAAAATCCCCCATTATGAGCTTGATGTGTTGTTTCCCCTTACTCTGTTAATAGGGGAATAATATATTATATTCGTTGAATTTTTAAAGCAGCAGATCCTGTTCCCTAGGTTCACTTTGCCATTTTAGATAATGCATAAGTAATATTATAATATTTTCTGCAGATGTAATTGATTTGATTATTCCAATTCAATTTATCATCAAAAATATACCAAGGCACTTTAATTTTTTAACGATTTCAAATATCTTTCCGTCCAAATAATTTGCGTGTATTTATGATTCTGATATGTGTATTGGTCGTACTTCGCGATTTTTCAAACAAATTCAGCTGCAAAATTAATAATTTCGAGTATATTTCCTAATTACACGGTTCTTAGGAACTGCAAGTCATTTTACGCAAGACATTTACACGTACGTCTAGACAGTTGGCTTTTCATATTCGGCGCTATACAACAACGCAAAATTTTGACTTTGACCTAGAGAGATTTGCTTAGTAATGTTTTACTTATACCTGTTCATGTAAGTACTACATACATGTGAACTTCTACTGTTTTGGGGCAAGAAATTTAGTTTTTGCTTTCTGTATTCCTCATGATTTAAAGTCACCAAAGTTATTTTCTGATTAGGGATCCACCTTTTATTTTCTGATTCCTCTTTGCCTAAATGGATACACCTTTAAAAGCCACATGGTTCCTTTTACATTTTGATCAGTTGTTCCAGAAGCACATAGATAATTAATATCACTTATTTGTAGTTCCAGAGATCACTAAACATCTAGCTTTTCGATAAATTAAGTAAAAGATAAATAGAATTAAAAAATTTGATTTTTACAAACCAAATATCCAATCGCTGGTAACAATTTCTAAATGGAAACCTTATTTGTAATATTTTGCAATACACGTTTGATGAACTTAGTGAAATTTCTATTAAAATTACTAACTTATCCTTTTCGAAAGACTGACAGACGTATTTATAATTTTGTTATACATTCTTCGAATACTTTCGTTAAATTTTAAACAGAAGGAAGGTTAGCTTGAAATCTAAAAAAGCCCTTATTTATAACATATGAAATACATTTTTCATTCAAGACTCTCCACTTTAAACAGTTGACCTTTTGATCACTTACATAAATCAAAGCAGATTTCTCTGTACCGTACACACCTATAACACATTCTTTTAAACCAATAGTTAATTTCTCATTCATAGTTTTAAGAAATATCAATCTCTGCAGACGCCGTTCACCTCACCAGGTCCCGGGTTAGAATCACGTGGAGACACAAGCCACTTATTGAATTTTTTTCTGCCTTAATTCATTTTCAAACCGAAAATTGAGTTAAATAAACCATATTTTTTAGACAACGTTAAGCCTATGCAGACCATCAGGCCGCGCGTTCGGGTTTCCGTGTACGCCAAGCCACATTTTTAAAAAAAAATCATCCGTTTTCCAAGCAGCAAATTGCATTTAATATATCATTTTTTTTCTTTGAGCTCGATACATATTTTTGACACTTTTATGGAGAATATTTAATTCTTCACTCCAGTCTTAAGAGTATCTAAAATTAACGATTTAGATACTGATTTTCCCTAATAACTTAAAAAAAAGCTCGCTCTCATCTGTTAATATTGAAAAATGAAGAGCATTTTTTACACAACTTGTGAATAATAAATTCCAGCTTTCAACGAAAGGACACCTGTTCTAAAATGTAAAAAAAGACCTTCGTTAAAAACATTTGAAAAATATTCCCCCTCCTAAAATATCCCGCTTCAAATCTCGATCTTTTATGTCACTTTCATAAACTAAAATACATCTTTCTACAGCCTACACGCCCGCAACAATCCCTCTTAAGTCAGTTATGAATTTGCCATTCATTTTTTAAATAAATCCCTAGATTTGCAGCCACCATTGACTCCACTAGTTTCCAGATTAGAATCCCTTGTACGCATAAGTCTTTTTTTTATATCTTCCAATATAATCCATTTTCCAAGACGTAAATTGCATCAAATAGGCCAGTGATTCCGAAACGAGGGTCCTAACCGCCAAAGGGTGCAAACAAGTTTTTATGGATGTCGCCGCAACTATTTCTAATTGCAATAATTTTTATAAAGAATTTCGTATCAAACGTTTCGAACTATTTTATATTTTTAGATGGCGTCACATATTTCAATATCCTGCTAATGGTTCTTAAATTTATATCTATAATATGCATTAATATATATAAATATTATAATACGATTTTGTATTTAATGTGCTTGTTTACTCTGTTAAAAATGCTTTTATTATGCAAATGTGGCGGCGCGGACAGAAGGGGAGACGCGTATCTCTTAATTACTATTAAAAGTCGTCTCGGATTTCTGGGCCACTATAAAAGTTGGTCGCGGTTTGAAAAACGTTGAAAACCACTGAATTAGACAATGCTTTTTTGGGCCACACCTAAATTTATGCGGACCACCAGGTACGGGATTCGAGTCCCGGCCTACGCGCAAGCCATTTTTTTTTATCAATGATCATCCATTTTCTAAGACGTGAATTGCACAGAGTAGGTTGTGTTTTCTGAACGCCATGAATGTTTTTTGACATTTTTAGGAGGAATGTTTCATTTTAAATCCAGTTCTAAGAGTAGCTAAAACTAAAGATTTTGATACTAATTCTCCCCTAATAACTTAAAGAAAAAATTCCCCTCTCATCTGTCCACGATAAAAGATGAAACATTTTATAATCCTTGGGAATAGTTAACGCGAATTTTAAACAGGAGGTCGGCTAGTTTAAAATCTAGAAAAATGCCTTTCTTACTAATATTAAAAACCCATTTTTCGCTCTTAAGAAATCAATTTTAAAACTTTGTAACTTTAACTTTGTAGCTTTCCTTACTATCAATAAAGTTGTTTAATGGTATCAAATGGAAAGTGTTTTTGAATAAATATTTAAATCTCTTTGGACATTTATTCTAAAGAGTGAATTTTTAGATTATTCTTATTGTACTTCTTTTATTTTTTGTATTTTAAATACGTTCGTTTATGATAATGATAAAAATAAAGTAAAACGTATGATAATAGCGAAGATATAAATTGAGTGTTAAAAACTAGCGTTAGAGTTAATTGCCCTAACTGTGATTTACTTTTAACTTAATCCATAAAAGTGTACCAGCTGCTACAAAGTCATCTATTTACCTAAAACGTGAGTAGACTGAGTATTAGTCAACATTGGCAATAACATACAAGATTGAAAAACAGGTATTTATTGCACTCTTTAAATTACAATAGTAATGATAACATTCCAGGTAACACTTTATCCGTCACTTTCTGGCGAATATCGGTACTGGAAACTGTACTGGAATTGTCACTAAATATGGCAAACAAGATCACATTGTAAACTCACTGGATATGCTAATAAACCCATCCAACTTGCAAAACGGCCAACCGGGACAGTAGTACTGCAAATATATTAACAATTTACTAAACAAATAAGGCAATACCTAAACGAGCAATTCAAGTTGATCACAAAGGTATTAAATAGCATTAACCTGGACTTGATATCCAGAAGCTGACGTTCAGGGTTCCTCGACTACAGATCCTTCTAACCGCTTGGACACAAAACAGGGTTTATTTAACGAAGTCCAGGTAAACAAGTAATCCAATCCTTTGTTGCGAACTGCTCCATTCCCAAGTCACACGTTATTCCCTATTAGCCAGTTCTGTATTGTCCTAATTATACTAACTATTGGCTGGGTTAATTATTGGAATATTAACTATTCAACCAGTTCAACACCGGTTAACCGTAACTAACTAAATAAAATTATTTCACCTTTTAGCCAATCCGATGAGAACGTCTTCTTCATTCTGTTGTAAATATGTCTTCGTCCATTGTGACGCAAGTTTCTATACATGTAAAACACGCTCCTTCAATCCGCAACAATTATCTTGAATCACGCTACTCCAAAACTACACTTAAGCATTCACTATTACAGCCATGATTCGTCAACTAGGATTTAGCGGTTACGAAAATACTCTAGACTTTAAGCCACAAATGCTTGCCCCACCATCTCGACATCGGCTTAGGTTTCAACAAGCAAACGAATAAATTAAAATGAAAAGGCAAGCATTAGCTTACTAAGCGAAAATCAAAAGGTTACAATCTTTCCGTCGCGTCCAAACAAAGGGCAAATACCCGTCAACGCCTAAACAGTGGATGCTAAATAGAACGTCAAATTAGCAGACGTAACAATAGCCATTAAACGATTACTCAAAAGAGGTTAGCAAACAAGCGCAGCCGAAAAGAACACATTTCTTAAAAGAACTACTTAAAAAGAGGATTAACGTTTACACATTCATAATTAAATACTGTCGAATTCATTGCCTAGTCACTTTACTGTGCAGGCCGGAGACTGACGTCATTCAGCCTCCGGCGCCCTCTTGCAATATACTAAAACAACCCCGTTGCCTCCAATTCTAACTTAGCTGGGGATAAGCAGCTGCAGGCCGTTCTTGCTAACGGGTAAAAATGGGCTAAAAATAGAAGAAAATTATGAATATAGCAAAAATTACTTTGTATAGCATCACAATATTTTGTAAAATACAGCGCACCAGGGAGGAAATTTACATACAAAAGGTTAAACACTGGTAAAATAGCAATGAAAAAGATCACTCAAGCTTTCGGACGCATCAGCAGCAGTCCTTCATCAGGAGTAATGATTCCGCCGAAATCTTTATTTTGGCGCCGAAATCTTTGTTTCCCCGGGGAGCAAATGCACTAGCTGCGCCGGTGATGAACCCCCATTTGAATAACACACAAGCAACCACTTGGTGAGGCGTTATCCCGAGATTTAAAAAAATAAACGAATATTAAGTTAAGCAAACATTAATAATGGGGGTTAAATGGGGCTCTTAGTTAACTAGGCTACGTAGAGGATAATAAGGTCTAAGCACTAGAAAACAGATGACTTATCAAAACAGACACTTGAGCTGTTCTCCACAATATATCTGCGACCAACAATTTAATTTCCCTGGGGACTTAAGGTACCTTCCTTTCTTCACCAACATTTGCTTTCCTTTTCTGAATTTTTTAACTCTGTTCTTCTTATTGCCGTTAATCCCCCTTTTTCCCTGTCTTAAACTTCCTGTTTAGTAACTTAACACTATCTCCCTAAATTCTTCCAATTTTTCCATTAGTAAAAAATTTAATAAAAGAAACGGATTTTCGAACCAGAAGTGCGGAAATAAAAACCGACCACTTTTCCTTAACCCTTTCCTAAAGGTTAATTTTTGAGAGTTAACTGATTTCTAATCGATGACATAACTCGGCATGTTTATTCCACCTAGTATATAAAGAACAAGACTTGTCCTGCATCTTACCCTCTATTCTGCCCAGAAAATTATAGCCGACCTTTTCTGCGTGACGAAATTGCAGCCGGTGGCGGCTTATGGCAGGACGATCCGGACGGACATGTTGATGTCAAGTTAATTTTTTTTTGACCCAACAGTAAAAAATCTCTCTGAAAAAAAAGACAAGTTTAGAGGAATTTTTAGAGACAAATTCAGAGAAATTTTTAGAGAGACCTTGGGAGAAATTTTAGGGACATCTTTAGAGAAATTTTTAGAACATCTTAGACAAGTTTTAGAGGTACCTTTAGAGAAATCCTTTCAGAGATTTTTTTGTCCACTTTTATAGGGTATATGTATAGATGCCCATATGGAGGCAGGGGGGCTCAATCCCTCCTAGACATTCAAAAATTGATTTGGCCATCGGCACATCCCGTACCCTTTGGGGTAGCCCTGTATACATTAACCTGTTCTCGCCAGAAGTGAGGGGGGCGCCAAAAAGCAAACCGTGTCGGGCCACACGGGTTCAAAATCAACCTCGAGCCTCCCCTGAATGCAGCATTCATTCTTCCCGCGTTGTTGCGTCATATCTTACAAGAAAAAATCTTCTCGCTGTCAGCAGAAATAGTTATACTGCTCTTCTAGCGCATGAAAGGCGATACCGCCAACTTCGTATAGAAATTGTCTTCTCACGCACACAAACGTGAAACCCACTTCATTGCCAAACACAACTTCGGCGAGTACAGAGATATTTACCAGCACTTATAAAAGTCTGATGTCTAGCCCCCTCTGGGACCGGTAGCCAATAAAAAGGTCAAAAACTAGTGTCGTCACAGAGAGATTGACCAATTACAACACTTAGAAAATCATTCCTCAAAAATTTTCAAACGGAGAAAAGAAAATTTTGGCCCTCTCCCTCAATGGAATAGATCGCTGCTCACGACTTCCCAATCATGTAACAGTAATCTCACAAAGTTACGCCCGGCTGTCATGGCGCGGCCTGCATATCTGCTTGACGTCTAATGCAAATGCGAATGATATTATGTAAGACACTGCTGTAAAGCCACAGCATCAACCGCTAATAAATGACTTCCTGCCATGTTTATTACTGGATGCTTCATCTCTAGCTCTTCGGCCATTATCACCCAAACGCAATTGAAAATAACCTTGTGACATTCGGACGCAGGTTGTCTTCTTGCGCCACCGTCAAGCAACTTTCACCACCGAGGATCATCCAGCACAACAATAAGCTTATGATCCACCATTGCGGTCAAGCAAAGTTCTCTAGAAAAACAAATTCTTTCTGGGATCTGTGGACGGTACTTTACGCTAGGGGAACTAACAGACGTGTTCGAATTTTCAATATCAACGAGTCTTTTTGGACTCTTCAAAAACTATGGGAGTAAGCATTTCATCTACCTTTCTAAGATAAAGAGTTTCACACATAGTTTTCTTTTCTTTCTCTCCCTAAGTTGTAACATCCTTGGTGAGTTTTTTTGCAACTTTTAAACGTAGCTTTCATTTCCCGCCATATACTTAGATTAACCGGAAAAAACGCTCTTTTGCTTTTCAAGTTCGAGTATATCACTTTTGCGTATAACTCTGGGAAAATTTCCAAACAAAGCTAATTTCGAATGTCCAGCTCCAAAATGGCCGAGGTAGATTAGATTAGAATGCATATTTGCGAAGGATGGGCCAGCAAATATTATTCGTTAAAGCGGAGCAATTTAACATTGAACCTAGGAAAACTAATTGATAAAATAAAAGGTATCCTGAGAAGAAATTTACGTACAAAAGGTTAACCACTGTTAAAATAGCAATGAAAAAGATCACCCAAGCTTTCGGACGCGTCAGCAGCAGTCCTTCATCAGGAGTAATGACGATGTTATGTTTCTGTCTCTTTTTATACTTGAAATTTCTGGAAAAACCCTTCATCAGAGTAGTCCCGCAGAATGGGAAAACCCAGTGGGAACCAATGGGAGGCCTCCAATAGGAATCATGGAAAAACCCAATGGGAACCAATGAGAAACCTGTACTGTGGGGTACCTAATGTTGGGAAATCCCATACATTTCAGAGTAAGAGTTGTTTATAAGTTTCTGGAAGTGGTTGTGATGTATTAATGGCTTTCCCGTGTAGTTTGTAAGTTTCCCAAGATTCTAAGAAGAGTCTACTATTCTTGTTTGTGATGTGACGGTGTAGTATTTTTGTTGAGTCCCAGTCGGGTTCGTGTCCGTGTTGTAAAGCGTGTTCTGCCAGACGTAAGGCTATATCTCCTTTCGATAGCGCTTGTTTGTGCTCTTTCTCAAAATAAGAAGAAAAGAAAGCAAACAAGCACTAAATAAAAGACAGAGAGCCTTACTTCTGGTGGAATCCGGTTTACAACACTGACAAGAACTTTACCAGGTTGCACTGATATAGATAGATAAAATTTTCAATTCTTATTACATATAAAATATTTATAGAAATTTTACAAATTTAAAAAAAGTACCTCTGCTTTTAACCAGATACATTAATCCAAAAATGTCTATAGCGACAATACTACTGATAATACAAAGGATCGTTAGAGAGTACATTTTAAACTCATCATGAAACAGAACATATATAATGCAAACAATGTATATAAACATACATATATATGTATATAAAGGTTATTGGAGCATGCAGGGGTGTTGATGGGGGTTGTAACCCCCATTGCAATGAAATTTTGTATATTTAACATAGGAATATGTGAGTTGTAGCTCTGTAAACTCCATTGAGTCTATAACCCTACGAACTTTCTGCATACGCGTATTATAAAGGTCATACATGCGGTGGGCCAACTCCAACCCGCCCCCCCCCAATTTAAAAAAAAATTAGCATTATAGGAGCCAAGTGACGGTATTTTAACTCCCTCATTCCTAATTTTTCCACCTCCTATTTGTAAGTCTCGATATATACATGTATACATCAGGCTCGCACACAGGATTTTCCAATGGAAGGGAGATATATTAAAATCAGAGATTTTTGATTCAACATCTTTACTTGTTTCCCATCGGGTTACTGTCAAAATTTCTCCAATGAGGAAGTGAACATCCAACCCCTTTTATTTACAGGCCTGACAAATATGCATATAATCATAACCGGGTCCAGAAAATAACAGAGGGCACAGATCCTTCTGTGCAACGATAGAGTACAGACCACTTCACCATATTCCATAATTTTCCTAATAAATCAGTTATTCTATTTTTTCTTCAGCCCCTCCGGGAAGAAGGGCTCGAACCCAGCTCTGGATTCACCAATGCATATAATAAAAAACATTTTGCTGTCGCACGATTTTTATCAAAAGCAGTTTTGTCATTCCATTTTAGAACCTTTCCTCCTTTTTTTTTTTTTCGATGAGTTTTAGTGTTTGTTTTTTTAAATTTGCTTTTTTTTAACGAGATTGTACCCCTGATGGGAATATTATTGTCGTAGATAGTTCATCATAAACAGTAGTAGTAGACGTAGGGGCTTCGTCAGGTCCCATGTGGCGAGATTTTAAAAGTAAGCTCACCTGCCCACTAACATCGGACGGATGAGCGACTTTAAGTTCGTTTTCGTCAATATCTACTTCATCTGAAAGTCAATAGTTCTTGACATACGACAGCTGACAAATATCGTAAGGATCTTCCGAATTAATTAATAATTATGAGCCACTCAAAGAATGCAAATAATCCACTGCTTCTTTAACTGTTCGAAATATTTTTTCAATTTTATTGATAAACCGAAAGAACAAGGCAAAATTCTGAGCAGAAACGAAATTCAATTCCTACAGGAAGAAAACTTAAGCGTTTAAAAGAAACTGAAAATTCCAGATCATTACCTAATATATTTGGTGAAATGTTTCTATCTATTATATCGAAGTATTCACATCTGCAGACAGTAGAAGTACAGCCGTCTATGAATTTGAGAACCGCAATCATGTAGGGTTCGAAAAGTCTGCTCTCTAACCAGAAGTGGCCAATATTCCACTTATGGAACATCGAAATTTAAATGTTCCTCGCGTACTATTTAATCAAATTATTTCAAATTACTATTATTATTATTATGTTGCTAATTTGCTATCCATCGTTTGTAAATCTTAAAAAAATTGGCAGTTAATGTTTCCAAGAGGAAGTAAAAAAAAAAAAGAAAATGTTTAATACCAGAATGTAGAATTGCCTCAAATTGGACAATTTCGACAATTTATAAAAATAACAACGATCAGATAAATAGTCTTGAAATAATTCAGGAATACGTTTCAATCCTTTATTTAATTGGGTAAATTACCGGCCAGTTTAAAAGGCGAATAGAAATGGCTTGTAAATTTAAATTTTGGCTCCATTAGATATTTTTTAAATTTTCATCATTTAAATGTATCTTATATACAATGGTCATTGCAATTAAATACATCTGATCGCTGTTCTCAAATGTAGATGGAAGCACCTGTTAATCACTTCCTCTGGATACCTGGTATTGCTTAATTTATAAGATGTGGAAACACTTTCAAAACTGCCTTCAACTGATCATATACTATCTTTTTAGTTACGAGTTTGAATTTAATTTCTACATTACTGCTATTACAAGGTAATTTAACCACTTCCTATTTTATTATTAATAAAATTTGCTTGTAAAAACTTAGCTAAAAATGTTTAAAAGTAAAAAATTTATGACACTGAACAGATTCATCTGTAGTTTTTTACATTTGTGGTATTACTTGGCCATACTGAATTTGTTGAATTACTACTTGTAAGTTATTATACAGTGTTACTTTGATGTGAGATGTAATTAATGACTTTCTATTTCTTTCTATTTTTTGTCTTTTTCAAACAAAAAATTTGTTCAATTCTCTGCCGCACGGATGGAAATCCATGGGCCGGTATCTGATATAACAAAATAAACGTTGAATAACGGCATTTGGTATAACAAAATATACGGAGAATAACAGTGTCCGATATAGCAAAATGAACGGTGACTAAAAGTATCTGATATAACAAAATAAAGATTGAATAACAGTATCTGATATAACAAAATAAACGGTGAATAACAGTATCTGAGATAACAAAATAAACGATGAATAATAGTATCTGATATAACAAAATAATATCATACGATGGTATAATCGGATATTTTGTCGAAAAGACATCTAGACGTCATGCTTGCCATGTAAATACTAGTGGTGAAGTCTTAGGCGGCCGCCTAGTTCGCACATATGATCTCGCCGGGCCGCATCATAACATTCCGTCCATGATTTCGGCACCAGCGTGGAAAAAATGGTAAGTTTTCTGGTACATTTGTAAGTCATCGTAAATGATTTGAGCAGCGTATACCATTGGTTACGCTTATGTAGCACGCGTGTGTACTTAGTTTTCTACTTCAATATTCTGATTTAGGATTATAAAATTATTGAAGTCAGTTTGGCATAATCCAATCACGGATATCGGATTCATTTTTCAAATCTACGTAGAAGCAGTTTTCATTTTCACATTTTCCATATTTAAAAGAATTAGGTAGATCTTCAACCTCAACAGTAGTCATCTTTCTTCATTTACAAGTACTTTTAATATTTTAAAACTAAATATATGTATACAGCCATTGCATAAGTTAAGGCAGTATTAGTTTTATTATAGATACTCCTCTGATTTATTTTTTTTATTGGTATTGAACTTATTAATATGTCTTTGAAATCTTTCATAAACCATGGAAAACTTTCATAATGGAAAAACTTCGTTACAGGCACGTGCCAAAAGAGAGGCAGTGAGGTTACTCCCACTCGCAAAACAGGTGTTTCTTTACTGGTATTTTCTCTATCAATCTTTTGTAGAATCATCGCTGTAAAAACGCGGTGCTCTGCGATGTCAGTAAAACTGAGTTGACTACTTATATATGATGTATTATGTATACTTTATATATGATGAGGACCTTTGATGATCGGGCATTTCTTGGGGGGTCGTCTCTACGTTGCGATATTATGCTAATGGTTGTTAACTTTATACGTATAATATACATTAATATATATTATAGTTTTCTGTACTCTGTTAAAAATGCTTTTTTTATGTAAATGTGATGGCAGTGGACAGAGAACAGGGTCGCAAATCATTTGGTTTCTATAAAAGGGGTCGTCGATTACTTGGTTACAATAAAAGAGGGTCACGGAATGCCTGGGTTCTGTAGAAGGAATTAGCGACTTGAAGAAGCCTGGAAAATATTGGTTTATATGCAAAAATTAGTCTAATTTCCATTAAATTAAAAGTTCATGCCTACCGTCACACATATTATACACTTATAAGTTAGTTCACATAAACAAGTACAAATCGGTTGAACTTATCTTGAAAAAGTTTTCAATATATTGACGGCTTTCTCACTGAAGTGTCTAGTAACCTGAAATGATTTGCATTCGTCCCATTGAACAGCAAAGCCGCGGTGGTACAAGCTATGTACTTATGATGCAGTTTTTAATTTTTTCGCACTCTTAATCTGAATGCGATATTAATGCCACGTTAACTGTGTCTCAGTAGGTGGATCCTCAGATTATAAACCTGAAGGTCGCAGAATCGAGACAAGCTTGTGGCGTGGAGTGATTTCATCTCTCCGTCCCTTATAGCTAACTTCGGCGCGTGTGTTAAAAGTGAAGTAATATATACAGTAGACTTTTGCTAAGTATTCCATCCGCCGCATGGAGGAGTGATGGATTAATGAGAGTGTCGGATTACTGAAAAAACTTAGCTCTTTTGATTAATTTTTAATTTAATAATAATAGTTTAATTCTTTAAATCTCTAGCTCCTGATATCACATGAAAGTGCAGGCATCCCTCTTATTACACCGAAGCCTGAAGCCAGAATAGAGAGGGCCGGATTAGTGAGAATCTATTACACTTACTTAGAGTGTCCCTTTCTGTATAATCCTTTCTATTCATGAAGCAAAGACAGGATTCGATATTTTCTGTCCAACCCAAAAATACCGAACCAAAAATACCAACATTTTTGCACCGACAAAGGCCGTCACTTCAGGCTTGTATCCAATTAGTGTGCCAGAATATAAGGGCCCTTATGGTAATTGTGTGGAAAGTTTATGGATTTTTTTTTCCAGCCACTCATTTAACATAGCATGTATGGTTTGGTACTGGCAATCTGATGGTACATATGGCGTGCGATAACAGGCCCATAACATAGCCAGGTTTGTGGCCCATTAGCATACCAAGGGGACATAAAAGTGGTGACGACGTTAATTTATCCGATTAATCGCCATACCTGGCAAATCTGGTTAGCCATCAAGTTACCATTACTGGGCCACAAGTTGTGTGTTTGCTGGGTCTCTGTATACCCATCACATCTCGCGTAATATAAAACAAATGAACAAGCAACCGTACACGCTGTATTAATCACATTTATTTCTCCCTTTACATCACTGTAACCTCGTTCAATATACTATTCGCAACCATTCCTATAGGTTTCCAAATAGGTTTTTTCTTCATTTCTGGCGCCACAGCGGCAGAAAGAAAGGAATTACTAGCGCCTCGCCGTTAGAGATTACAGCATTGATGGCTTAAATCACCAAATTTATTTCCGTGTTTGAAAATCGCGTTTATAGTATAGTAAATTTTGCTGCAAGGGGATATATTCGGCCCTAAAGAAGTCTGCGTTATAGAAATTTGCGTTCTAAAGACAACAAAACTTTGGAGAGAAATAGGGTTTGTGTAAGATGTAATAATGTTTTATTATTAGATCTGACATTTATCTATAACATTTATGAATAAATATAATTTTATAATTTTAATAATCTTTCTGATTTTAATTAATAAATGTTTATTTAATAAATGTTAATCTTTAATCTACAACATTTACGGAGAGGCACTTTATTCAAATTAGCACGCTGACCGAATTGGCATAAAATAAGAACAGAGAAAAAAAGGGTAGATTATAGGAAAAAAAAAACCTATTATAAAAACTATTATAAAGTTGAAGGTTGACATTTTGAAGGGAACTCTTCATTTGAGCAATGATGTCGATGCATTTCTTCATGTTAAATTTTTTTCTAAAATTCCCCCACACTTGCTTAATCCACGCATACATGCACTATAATTAACATAGTTATAGTATGTTTGCGAGCTTTTACATTAATGCAAGAATAAAATGTTTTCGTGATTAATGCAAAGTAACATAAAAAATCTAAAACTACTTTTCACAAGTGAAGACATTTATTCATAAATCTCCATACTTTATTTAACAGTCATAAATATTTTTATCATTATTTTCTTACATCACTTTCTTTTAAGACGATAAACGGGGCAGTAACTAAACGCTTGCTACAAGTAGCTGTGAAAGCTACAGGGAGGGGGGCTTAAAATTCTTTAATGCTTGGGTGTATTTTATTAATATATTTAATAATACTAAATATCCAAGTTGACCAATATATTCAAAAGTAGACCAATGGTTATGTTTCTTAATGGAAATTTCGAATTGAAAACTTGTAAGAATATAGTAGAGTTTCGTTTTTCCGAACCACGATAATAGGAAAATTCAGTTAATCCGATTTTTTTTTTCAGTCGGCTACGACTGTAACCCACTGATAAGACATAAACAAACAGCGCCGTATATGATGCCAAATAATTGAAATTTGCCACAAAGAAAGGGAAAATTTTCCGTCTTTCTCCTGTGGCTTATTACACGTGCAGACCGAAACATATACACATAAAAAATTATAGCTTACATTAAATTATGTAGTAAGATTTTCAATTAATCAGGAAATTTTTTTAATCCGACCAGGTATTGGGGACCATTAGTTCCAATAAACGAAACCCTTCTGTACTAAAATTTATAATTTCCCTTATCCTCATTATGGAGCAGATGAGGATTAAACCCTCTGTAAAAAAACACGATACACAGAAGATCTAATATAGAGATCTATTCCGAATATATTTTAATGTCAAAGAAAAGTTTCCATTGTCATATACAATTTTAGATAAAACAATAAATTTAAAACAAAATTTTTCATTTTTTCATTTTGAGAAATTCTTTACTATTTTCCAGGAGAGCTGAGCCACGTAGCACAAGCCTAACTACGGTGTTGCAGGAAATTAGTGTTTAATAATCACATAAGAATTATACAACTACGAGAAGATTATAACGTTGTACGCTGTATTAAATATTCTAATATTTTGCTCTTTACAGTTTAAACTTTTTCAGCAGGTAATTTGCTAAGAGCGGCGTTATTGCTTACTACAGGAATTTCGATATTTCATCTATAAAATCCGTAATTGTTTTCTTCATTTGTGTAAGCAATGACGAATCGCAATCATTGGTGACATCATCAGTCGACCCATCAGTGTTTGCCTCAGAACTGTCATCGCTGTCGTGGGCAGTATACATGGAACAGTCCAATTTATTAGCATCCTCAGTTGTGGTACCTACATATGCCTCTCCTTCTTTATCTGCACAAAAGTAATCGCCATAGCATAACTGCTCAACATCGTACCATCCATCACTGCGGCATTTAGGTATGCAGCCATCTGAAAAATAAAGACAAAATATAAGGCATAAATTATTTAATAATTTTGTTGGACTTAAAATTTTGCTATGGACAAAATTTATGGATTTTATTTTTAATTTTTATCATATTTTACGGTTTATAAACAGAACAGTAGTCTGTATGTTTCCATATATGATGATCGTGTAGAAATACTGTTATAAAATTGTCTGAAA